>CM052284.1:8274302-8310940 GCA_028455765.1 Lasioglossum oenotherae
CAAAAAAAAATTTTTTTCGCCAAAAAATAACAATTATTTTGATTTTTTAAATGTTAAAGTACAATTTTTATTTCATAATCTTATAGCTGGCGTCAAGACGAATCCAACGACCTACTTATTTGTGACCGTGAGCCCATAAATAACGCTACAATATTTTATTCCCGTTTTTCAGCGAAATACCCCACTGTGCGACGGGGAAGCGTTGAAGTTTCGCGACGTATAATTTCTATACACCTTGTACGTATCGACGCTGTTGAAATATTTACAACGCTAAGGTTTTACAGTAATTTTTAGAGGCAACGCTCGTAGAAAGCAGTCGCCTCTGGCGGAATTGTACATCCCCGAATTAAATTTTCGAAACCAGCCATTTCGCAGATAAGCTTTCGTAAAAGGAAAATTTATTTCAGCCCGAGCATTTATTCCCAATGTAACATCAATCCTGTTCCAGTTTTACTGCAATTTTCGCTGCGGCCTTTGTACGCGGTGCAGTCGCAGCAACGGTTGTACATATTCATCCGCTTCCTCATGCAGAAATAAATCGAAATTGCGGGATACATTTTGTTTCATAGAAAGCTTCGCTTGCGACAAAACCGATCACGGAAATTCTAATACATCTGTCCACGTTTCTTTCTATCTACGCCTGCAGTGCACCGTTAATAGCTGCCACGATATCACGAACTTTTATTGAAAGCTTGATTTTGCCGATTGTCGAACACAATGAACACGTTACTGCTTTTTTATTCATGTAAAAATAGAAAAAGATGATAGAATTGCAACAACTCGAAGTGCGAATTAACAAGTCACCCCCAGAAATGTCGCATAACTTCATTTAGCATTATAATGTAAAAGAAGATTTTAAAAAAAGATCTTATTAATTTATTCGGTAAGCGAAGTGTTACGTCGTTTAAAATAATTTTAGTACCATCATTCGATGTACCAACATCCACTAAATTAGGCGACCGTTCTTTATTTTTTTTGTGCCAATATCGTACCATCATGATATTCTTGTGCCACGTTTATGTCACACTTGAAAATTTTGTGCTAATCCCATATTTTCTTTTATCCAACAACACGACACTGTAGGAACAACAACATCGTTCCGCGAGACCCACAAATGTATAAAAAATTGCAACCCTGTTCCGATGTTCAAGTGTGTGCTGTATCGAAGTGGATCCTTCAACAGCGACAACAACTTGAATTGTGATCCAACACCCCCAGTAACGTCACTCAATAATGTCAATTAGAATTGTAATGTAAAGAAAAATGTTGAGCTCGTCTTGGTATAGTGCAATTATTTTGTGTGCCAATAATCTACCAGCACAATATTCTTGTGCCATGTTTACGGCACACTTGAAAAATGTGTGCTACTTCCATATTTTCTTTTATCCAACAACAACACACTGTGTGAACAACATTCCGCGAGACCCACAAATATATGGAATACTGCTGTCACTCGATTTACCAATAGTCTACCAGCATAATATTCTTGTGCCATGTTCACAGCACACTAATAATTTTGTGCAATTCTCAGACTATCTCTTATTCAACAACACCACACTATATGAACAACAACATCATTCCGCGAACCCCACAAATGTATCAAAAATTGCAATAGTATAGCGCAATTATTTTGTGTGCCAATAATCTATCAGCACAATATTCTCGTGCCACGTTTACGGCACATTTGAAAAATGTATGCTGATCCCATATTTTCTTTTATCCAGCAGCACCACACTGTATGAACAACAACATTATCCCAGAACCCCACAAATGTATAAAAAATTACAACCCTGTTCCGATGTTGACGTATGTGCCGTACAGAAGTAATTGGATGCGGCGCCAACTACGTACGCAGGTAGGTTATTTCGCTAATCGGCGATCCGATAAATATTTTAGCGTACTTGTTCGATATGCTGCGAGGTGATATCGTCGGAGGAGAGTCCCGCGGCTGACAGGTCGAGCTCCGCGGAGGGCATTCGGAATTCATCGAAAAATTACGGCGCCGGTTGCATCCGTCGCAATAAAACTGTTCCCGAAGTTTGCTCCAGGAATTTCACGCGGCGTAGAGAGATTGCGCTGCGAAAATTTTTGCCCCGAACCTGCCACTCAGTTAATTAACCCAGTGCGTGGTTCAAATACCGCAAACTTACTAATTTACTCCGGCCGTAATTACAACACTTTATGGGACACGGATCTCGGAGGAGCGGTCGGGTGGTGCGCGAAGTTAGGGGGGGGGGGGGGGGTAAACTTGCTGGAAAGTGATCACAGTCGGCTGTCACTAAAACACGATATCCACAGTCGAATAAATCGAAAGATAAACGAGAACAGTGTCGCCACGGTCTCCTATAACTGCTATCATCGATCTCACTCGTACTTGCTCTCTCCCTCTTTCTTTCGCGAAGACACGTAAACGGTAACTTTTCAATTCGCTGGTGATCGGCTATACATTTTTCCAATTTCCGAGAGGCGTTCGTCCCGCAAAAATGGTACGAGACCCCGATAGGGAATTATTGAATTTCACGAAATCGGTCTGTTTACCAGGCGAAAACAAGAAGGGATCGAATTCGTGGAACCCCTCAAGAATGCCTCTGCCGTGTGCGGGGAGGCTGCTCCTCGATTTACCGTGGCACTCGGCGAATTAGAACGTGCCGGCGCGTAATTAATTCTCGAATCTCAGCCGGGGCCAAGACTGCTCGTTGGAGCCCGTCGCCGTCGGCCCTTCCTCTCCGAAGGGAAATCCGTCAGAGCGATTCGAGGACACTGTGCACCACCAAATAGACGTTGGCCGGTGCCGCGATGATGCAGCGAACCAATCGCGAACATTCACAGAACACCACTGATTGCAAGATGCACCACAATATATGTATAGTCGCCGAAGGATTTCACATGTGAGACGACTATCGAGATAGATCATGAAACAGGTCGAACAAACAAATGACAAAGAACCGTCACACACTGTGCTCGCGTCGCTGGGAACGCGTGTCGCAAGACCGATCCGATTGAACGCGAGGACATCAACTTTCCCGCCAGTACGAACGAACGACAGGTCACTTCCGGTTCCCTCCGAAGGAGAGCGAGAGAGGACTGAGCATCTTTCGGCTGGCAGGCCTCGATCGGCGGGGTGCCACCCTCGACGACGGGGCTGTGGCCCAGCGCGCTTGCGTTACGCTCCTGCGCGCGTATAACTACCCCTGTGTTTCCCTCCCTTTTGCTAACCCCCTCGTCATCGCCACCGTCTTTCTCTTTCTCGCGATCTCTCGCTCTCACCCTCTTCCGCCGTTTGGCCGCGAGGCCCATCTTTCTTCCAACCGGAGTTCTTTTTGTTACCGGAAGTTACCGAAATTCCGAGGAACGCGACGCGTCTGGACTAGACCAGCAATCCTCCTAACGATTATCGATAACGTATCGATAACTCATCGCCAAGTTTCGGTGTACACCGAGAGCAGCTCTACACCCCCGACCATAAGCATCCGGACACTTATGCATTTGCGGATCTTGCATAAATATATACAGTGGGCAACGAAAGTATTCGAACGCCCTTCAAAACAAAATAACTTTTTTATAATTGTACCAAACAACCTGATTTTTTATAATTGACTAATTGCGCAACCTGTTGTGTAAAATCAGAATTTTGAAAGGCAGTGTTGCACAAATATTGTCAGACGAGTCCCATCAGTACGGAGTGAGAAACTGAACGATTGTTCAAATTATGTGTCAACGTGAATACAATTTGGATTTGCACAATAATTGTTGCGCAACATGCTTGATCGTGAATAGGCCCCTTTAGCCTCCAGGGGTGGGACCCAAAGGGTCAGTTCATACAGTCACAGAGAGGGTTTAAGAATGCCGGAACCTTGTTCCCGTATGTCCGCACAAACTGGTTAAATCTACTACAGATGTTCGAGCATAAAATCGGGATTGTAAAGAATCTAACAGCGAATGTAAATATGAGGGAATATTTTCAGGGGAGATTTCCTTCGCGGACGTGAAAATACGAGCGGATGAAACGGAGTTATTTATTTCCTGCCTTGAGGTATACTCCGCGGTATATTAAATGCTTACGCTTATCTTTCCTCCACTTTGGACACAAAACGATTAAAGTGAAGCTGAATTTCCACGTGGCAGACGCCGTGGACATATTAGAAAACTGTTTCCACGCTTTTGTGGATATACGAAATTAAATTCAACGCTGGATATCGCCAAGGCGTTCACTATTCGAATTAAAATAGTGTTGAGCAGTGAATGAGACAGCTGCCTCGGGTTCTATGCGACTAATTGCAGGTACTATTTCAAAATTCGTTCCTTTCGTGCGATTTCTCTAGAATGTACACGGTGTGCCTGTTAAGTTTTGTCACTTTTTAGGCAGTTCCGGTCCAACTTTCTTACAATTTATCTACAAAACTTGGAAATTGCGTAAACATCCGCAGTCTAGTAATAACATAAACCTAGACGCCCAAATTATACTAAAAAATGGTGACAAAATTGGACGAGTACACCCTGTATATGTACATTTACGTACAATAACTTTACTAAATTATTATAACGAAAAAGGGTATGATGAAAACTTGCGCAAATATAAATTTTTGTGATTACATAATTTCAGGGCTTTCGATTAATAAAATGTGTCTATTATACTCTGAAATTAGAAACGTAAGCCACGAAACTAAAATGCTATTAAGAATAAGAAGCTTTGCGACCACCGCGATAGGCGGTCCACAAAGGAAAGCATAATTCAAATCTAATGAAATGATGTTCTCTTGTCGTCACGTAATCTTCTCAGGGCTCTCTTTTCTCGTTTAGTATTCTTCCGCAGAGAGTATGCACACATAACGAGTTTGCCAAGGTATTTAAATAAAAAATAGCTACTGCATTTAATAAACAAATTATGTCAAGTGTGTTGCAACGCGTCAGTAAAATTATTCATGAGTGTGTAAACATTCACTTATTGCTAGAAAGGTTGTCTATACTAATGATATTAATCTTTTACAATGAGACAGTCAATGTTCTTCAAAAATATATTTTGTAAATATATAATAATGAAATTAGTACCTTTCTCCTACGAATTTTGGTGTATTTGGTACGTAATCTTGAAGATTTGTACCCGGCGCGGATGCAGATACAAGTTTCGAACCTCTAGGATCAATAGTTGAGGAGCTATGGTCGATTAAAGTTGAGCAATTTGCACTGTTTTTGACAGGCCCTTACCTCTCAAAAATGCTCACCTTTAAGCGACCATATCTCCTCAACTGTTCATCCTAGAAGATCGAAACTTCGATCTGCATCCGCGCCGGGTACAAATCTACTGAATTACGTACCAAATACATCATTAATTCATAGAAGAAAGTTACTATTTTGAATCCGGTAAAATAAAGTTTACCCGAAAATACTTTATTTTAGAAGGTTGAAATTGATTTGCAAAAGTATAAATTTGGAGTGCAAAAGTAAGTAGTGGGAGTCGTGTGGCGTGTTCCACATTAGATGTTATCATTTAAGAAACCTTGTAGTGCTAAAGTTATTAATACTCGTATAAAACCCAATTTGAAACTTTCTTCTTTCTGTCTTCCCAGCCAGTGTACTCGGAAGTAGGGCAAGGATGCGCGCGTAATCGTTTAATACTCCGAAATGTTTGGCGAAGAACACGGTGAAATAACGGGGACCATTTTCAGGGTCATTCAGAGGGAAATTATCTGGCTGTTACTGGCCGTTTTTAATCTCTGTGCTAGAGCAGTGGCGTCATTACAGTTTCTGTACGACGTGGCAGAGATTCCCGTCCGCGGCAGCGTTGCGAGCATTCTCAGCCCCGGAGTTAGCATAACAGTTGCGTTGCGTAGTTTCATCTAGCTGTCAGGGGCAGTGATTAACATAACAAACGCATAATAACGCGATGGGTCACGTGCTTCTGTCCGGTAGGATCAAATGGCTTCCGGCGCGGCGGCGCATATGCTAAGAAATTATTGCAAGTTCGCCGAGCCGGCAAAGGCGTCAAAAATGAACAAAATTTCACGGGAACAAATTTCTAAAGAAATAAGAATACCGCGGCGCGGCAGCGCTCGGTCCGAATGGAAAATGTAGCCGGATTCCATTACTACAACTTTCCACGCGTAAAGTTAACTTCATTCTAAGTTGCTCGTTTTCATGTTCCGAGCCCTTTTGTATAATCATGTTCGCTGGCAGCAATATGGTTGTCCTTTGTGCGAAGTGCAGTAAAGAAAGACGGGTTTCATAGTCGTCTGCGCAAAGTATCCTGCGACTCCTCAAGTCTTTAAGAGTTTCTTGCGAGGTGTGATTAATGCTGATGAGTAGGCTCAGCATCTTCAGCTGGGAACACGTTCTTCTGGAATAATTCATAATGGCGCCGCGTAAACGGAAATACAGTTACCATCTCGAGAAGGGGTAACTACTACGGGTAGCCGGATGAAGGGGGTCGGAAATGCCCCTGAACCAAATTCAATTTGCAATAGCCATTATTAAAATACTTTGTAATGGGGTGGCAAGGAAACTCAGGTTTTTCTGAGAAAAATCAGACATATTTTAGGTGTTAGAATGAACATCTATGATTTTTTTCAGAATTTTTGCCTCGAAACCGAATTTTTAAATATTTCCAAATGCCAATTTCTTGTAGCAGTTATGAAATACTAAGTTTTTATTTTTACAGTTTTAACATCTCGTTATGGTTGTCAACATATAATTTTTCCAGATTTTTCAGAGTGGGGAAACACAGTTAAAAAAAATCAAAATCCGGTAATTTTCGAGGGCCATGTATCTTTTAAAATTCGATTTCAAAACCTGAGAATTCTGAAAATTTCAGCTGTTGCTGAAATATGCCTGATTTTTCTCAGAATTTTCAATTGAAAAGGATAATAAAAATGACGGAAAAACCTGATTTTGGGAAACCCTTTATAAAAAAAATAAAATAATGTAAAACCAGGTTCCTACATTTCGTTTATTATTACTCTTGACTGAAAGTATCCGATTGCAATCATACGTGCAATGTATAAGGTGTCTCATTTAATTATTCATTCATTGGACAGGTCTCCCTAGTTCCTTAACAGCACGTGTCTGTCGACGACAAAGTTTGAGCATTACTATTAGAACGCAGTGGGCAAAGAATGACGCGATTACGTTGCCGACGCAAATATCACGAATCAGGCGACCGAAGATGGTAACTTTCGGCGGAAGGTAGCTCCGAATCTGGGAATGAAAGCGGGTCTGAGAAATGTGCATACGCGCTCGCTGTCTTTCAAACTGCGAGTTGTCGCAAGTTTCAAAATTGCTTGCCGGGGAGTGCGCGTTGAATAATCGCGGCGCTTCGAGATGCGTTTAGCCTGCGAGCTATCGTTACGTTAACTGGGCATGAATTAGCCGAAATGTAATGCGCGTACGTGCGCCGCCGTCTCGGCAAATGCGCGTTCTCGTTTCCGAACAAAAGAACTTCAGGTTCTCGCGTTCGCGTCCTAATTGTGAGCCCTTATCGAAAAGAACGTTTTTCGACTTCCCGGTCTAATTAGAAGGTCGTTTTATCCGTGATACGATCGATAGTAGACTCCACCTGATAGGAATGCAGTTATGCGAATTTTTATTTAGATTTTGATGTAGATACAGCACCGATTTGTACAGCGCACAAATAATAATAAATAAATAATATTTAATATATAAAAAAATTAATGTTTAATAATAAATAGTTAATATACAATGTAAATATATAAAATTACAATTTCATTCAGTTCGAGACAAGTTATTGTCCATATTATTGTCGAAAAGTTAGTAGTTTAGGAGATGAAGTGTTCTGTTTCTTCGGACTCACCCTGTATTAAAACGTTTTATTTCGTCACTTGTCAAATCATCGCAATTTTTTAAAAATAGACATTAATAACTACAGTGAGGAGTAGAGAATATATAAACAGTATAAGAGAATACAGAAACATAATAATTACATTGTTGGAAATAATAAGACTGCACTCATACAAATATTTATTCTTCTAAATCGTTATTTAAGTCAAATAGAAAAGACTCACTTGTGCACCATACAACAAATTACTGAACTCTAGTTTTGCAATTTCATTTTAACTTTGCAACTTAAATATGTTATGTAAACATTCGAAATGTATGAAAGCCTTCGAGGATACTGCTGAGATGAACCGCGATTACACAAATCGAATGATAATTTCCGGGAAACATCCGATTGTTGACTCGGTTATACCCCTCACAGTAAATTTGTTGGCTACCATCAGTTCGCAAAGCGATTCTAAACTTTCGACCGCCAGCGTATATTATTTCTAACATGAAAGCTACCTCAAGGTCGACCGCAATCACATTCGAGTTCGTAACCAATACTGAAATTGAAATTGCACGATCTGCTAGTGCCGGTTACTCTGAAATACATTCTATTCCCAAGAGTATAATTTTGTGGAGTTTACACCTAACACTAACCGTACCAACACCGGCCAAATGAACGGTTCCAAATTCTTCATTTTTTAATTGCTGAAATTGTAAAGTATACTTCCATTAGAAATTATTCAATAAATGTCTTTATTCAAGCACGTATTATAATCAAAATTCTGAAAAATCTAAATAAAGACTTGATTTAAGAAAATGGAAACTGTAAGATCTAACGAACATTCCATTGCGGATTTAATTTAATTATTTTTTATGAGACTTTCACCAACTTATTTGTGCCATTTTTCTGATTAAAATAACACTAAACACGATATAATTCGAACTGTATTTACTGGTTATAATAATTACAAAGAAATAGTGGAACTACAGGATCTTGGAAACAGCACGGACCCGTGTTTTTCTTAGATCAAGGCTTTACATTTTGCACCTGGTACGGTTAATGTTAAGAGGACGTGTCTATCAGAATTATTAAAAAATATTGTAAATATATGAAGCAAAATATAGTCGAATGAAAAAGATGAACATTTAAATAATTCTGCCAAAATCGTCATAGCATTTAACCCGACTATCATGTATCAATATAATTAATTCAAATACATATAACCGAATGATAGTTTCATGTAGTATTTTAGAATATTTCGCAATCGTATCAATAATGAATGAATTCGAGAAATCAAATGTATAGCATGTCCATAAAGGTCTTTTATGCGAGTCTACTATTGCAATTAATCGCTGTAAAACAGACCACGTCAATTTACATGATTCACTGATTCGTGTAGAAATTGCTAATGATCCAAACGTAATGACGAAATTTAAAGTCTCGATTATATTATTCGACAGTCCAGTTTGTAATTTGCAGTGCGCGAAATCAATCAGTCGACTGCGGAAACCTAAAATTCAGTTACTATTAAGTGTAGAAGCGTTAATTACTGAAATAGAGATTACTGCATGTGTTCACCTATTCGTTCCTAAAAATGTTGGTATTAGGTGAAGTAAAAAGTTCTGAGCGTTTTTCGCATTATAAATAAAGCTCAGAACTTTTTACTTCGCCTAATATATTTATACACATATATTACAATAATATAATATTATATTATGTATTATATTTACATATATTATACATATTACCAAAATGATACTTAAGAAACACAACAATCAATTTTATCTGTTTATTTAATAAAATGTCTCGTAACAAATCTATATTGTTATTTCTGTGTCAAATGATTTATTTCTTCATTAATTTCGTTAATAATATGCAGCAATTATTATATATTTATTTCAAAAGAGTTCGATATTCGTAACTGTGAAATAAATTCAGTTCACAATCTTCCCCACTGATATTATAAGATAAGCGATGAAATAAAACGTTTTAATATACGTTTCAGAGAAAACATTCGCTCGACGTCTGATAGAACATTGACCTATACTACTCGCATAGTATGGAGACTAACTTCTCTCGCAGTAAATGGGATTGTAATTTTATAAATAAAATTCTATGAATGGACAAGTGACATTTCCTTACTTTTGCCAACAATTTTTGTCCTGAATACAAAAATAATTCCATACGATTATTGATAACATGCGATATTTAAAAAATGGTCGGTTTTTGGAACAAAATGAATAAACATAAAAACAATAACTTTATATATATGATTTAGAATAATTTATTACTGTAATATTTATTCTAATAAATCTAATAATTTATTATTCTCAATAATTAATAAACTAGAATAATTTAGATAAATAATTATTCGAAAAATGCCCAGCTTTTAAACACATGAAAGTATCCTTTATTAATCTGTAAATCCTTTATTACATGAAAGCAGTGTATGTACTATTCAAGAACGAGGACGACATTCATTGGTAGAGTAAAAACCAAAATATTGAGCCTCGAAGGAGCCCAAGATCCTAGCGACGCAATTTCTGAGCAGCTTATTTGTTCGCTGCATTTTTCCGTTTCTTTGCCACGCTGTTTTCTCGTGTTACGCGGAAGGGCTCTCGCACGACAATGAAACAAAAAACTCTCCACGGTTCTTCGATCCACTTAGGGCTCGTACAGGGGCAAAGAGGCCAGGGATCTTGCCGTACATTATTACCTGTCGTAACGATATGTGTACAAGGTAGCAGGATCTCCGCAGGAACACCAAGTGAACCGTGCTGGACGTTACGACACTATACCACTTGTCGCAGCGTGAATAGGCCAGCCATGAACTCACACAGTCTTCCATTAACAAGTCTTATTTTAAAAGTAACTGGTAAATACATGTTCCCTTATAAAAATGATAAGATTGATTTTATTTAGACTTTGTGCGGCTCCTATTATAACACGTGCTGTACTAAAGATATTTGTACAACTTATTTTAATAAAATCATTTTTATTATTTCAACAATTATATAATAATAAATCTAGATCCGGTCATTTCGACCGGTGGTGCAATTAAAAAATGTTGTAAACGAAACTCTATCATTTTATCATTATTTATTTTATTAAATGATAAACATTTATTAAATTATAAATTATAAACAGATTTATTATTAAATCTGTAAAAATGTTCTTTAAACCTACAGGGTGGGACATTTATCCTGGCCACCTGGAATATCTCGAAAACTAAATTCCATGTATATGATACAGAGCTACGCTCATTAGATTTTTCGTTGTGGCTATAATTAGGGCTTACACAGTCTCCCATTGACAAAACTCATTTTAAATGATAAGAAACGCGTAATTCTCTGGATTTTCTTATTGTTTGCTTCGCGCCTTGAGGTGCGGAGCTGCAGCTGGAACACCGTTTCCGGTTCTCCCGTCGGCGTCACCATACGTTTGCTCACCTGTTCACACAGCGCGCGCACATGTGCCCGCCGCGCAGCCATCGAAATTACTGTATCACATAACACGCGGGTGCAGTTCACCTGGTTCTTTCGTCTGTCCCGCTCCATTAGCGCAAATTAATTTACTACCTGGCGCTGTTGAACCCGTGCGCGCGAACCGCCCTATTTTTTCCCCCCGCGCGTAACTTGCCCTTGCTTGTCGTCAATTTCCACGGCTGCTCACGGCCGGATTAAACACACAGAGCGACGCTGAAAGTGCTCACAGGTGCGAGAAATCTTCAGAAGACGGCCATCAAACTGAACAGGGGAAGGGAAGTAATTTGAATTTAGTGAACGGGAACGTTTGAAGTGCTTTGATTCGTTATATTGTTGTCCTCCAGCTGCTTCTCTATGAAGTAAATTTCTCTTCTGTCGACTGCCTATTCGTTTCGAATTATATCGTAGGTTATAGCAGAGAGAATACGAGAGAGCTCGCGCCAGGGCTCTTTTCTGCCACTACTTTGATAGGTAAACTTTACTATATCGGACTAAAAATTTGTGCCTATTCTCCTATCAATTATGATGGATTTGGTATGTAATCCAGTAGATTTGTACCCGGCGCGGATGCAGATCGAAGTTTCGAATCTCTAGGATCAATAGTTGAGAAGCTATGGTCGTTTAAAGTTGAGCATCTTTGACAGGTAAGGACCTGTCGAAAACACTGCAGATTGCTCAACTTTAAGCGAGCATAACTCCTGAACCATTGATCCTACAGGATCGAAACAAACAAATTCTGAGTATATTTTACAGATTGCATAACAGCATAGCAGAATATCTTTACGATGATGCACAGCTCGGTAGGTGTGCAGCTTCAAGGAACACCCCGTATATTCGGGACGCGTGCACCGATAGTCTGCTTCGGGCTCTTGTATAAATTCATCAGCGTATCCACCGTGTTCCAAGCAAGCAACTATCGCCAGCAGACACGACGATACAACTGCATTTCATTAATTTCCAATGCAACGCACCGTTCACCATCATTGTATCCATGTATCACGATTCACGAGCTCGTAATGTCGTTAGGGTAAGCTTTCCCAACCAATAATACCACTTAAAAATAAATGAATATTTCCATGGATCGACGGTACTCGGAAATCAAGGTGCGCCGCGGAATTTTATAGCAGGCGAATTGATGTTTCGTGCTGACAATAAATATCGCAGTTTCGTTTTCGTTTACTCATTAGCGGATGCAATAAACGATGAGGTGGCGTTGTATCAAATATTTGTCATTTGAAACCCATCTAACTTTTCGTAGCCTCATTTTTTTAGTGTGTTTAGTGTGATTAGTGTGTTAATTTCAGGCTGAAAATTTTTAAAAAACTTTTATTCATTTATTCCAGATGTACAATGGCTACTACCACTGAAAATATTTCTTAAAATTTGCCTACAAAAATTGAAAATTGCATAAATATTTACTACAGCCAAATTCAATTACTTTTCAACAACAAAATGGCAATAAACTAAGATATTACCAACTTTTTTTATTGAATTTGTATGAAAACTTTGCTACATACATTCGAAAAGGACGAAAAGATAGCACACTTTGAAATTAATGTAATTTCTGTTTATTAAGCATTAGAAATTCAATTCTTTTTATACACATATTTTTAGTGTGTCTTTCTCAACATATATGAATGAAACAAAGCTTCATTAACTTATCTATTTTTATTGAATAAAGTAGAATTATTAACGAAATATAGAGGTACAAAATGATAGCACACTTAACGAAAAACTTGGAATATAACGGAATTAATTGATAAAAATCAATGCTCAATATTTTGTAGAACCTCCTTCACAGCTAACGACTTTAATCATTCAGTTTGGTAAATATTTATACAATTTTTTAATACCGTTTTGAATAATATCCTTCCATTCATCCAAAATGCACTATTTTAAATCGTTAATATTTTGGAATTGTCTGCTATTTTCGTACACAGCTCTGGCAAGATGTCCCCAACAATTTTTAATAATATTGAGGTTGGAGATCTTGCTGACCACTCCAAAACACGAATCATTTTTGTAGAAATATCATCAATATCATTTTGTCCCGCTTGTGGGCCCCAATATTTACGTTTTCATTTCGAAAATTCTATTGAGGTAAATATTGTGGATGATATTCAGTACATTGTATGTACAGCCATGTAAAAATATGTTGAAATATTAAAATATTCATTTTTTTCAGTTTAATGTACTAAATAAGGAAAAATGGACGATGTGCTATCTTTTTGTCCCGGAGTGTAACATGAAAAATCTGTCGCACTAAAACTCTTCTTTAACGAATCATCTTTTTCTGGTTAGAACGGTGCTTGTTGGTAATAGCGCCGTTAGTGACGTCGAGGATAGCCAACGATGCTACCACGTGATTGGCCAGGTTCGTGCCACCGCGAAATCGCATTAACTTTGGGTTAATATCCACGGAAATCGCGGGTTCAGATCACCGGACAATTATCGTGGCCCAGGCTCTGGGATTTTCATCCTAGCTGCATGGAGCGCCTCGTAATTTCTCACCACGCATGAGCCGAACGCTCGGCATGTCCAGCCTATGATTTCCACTCTCCATCGTGCCTACTTCGTACGCGGCGCACGTTCACGTAACAGCCGAAAATCTCGAATTTTTGCGCAGCAGATAACTCTCTGCACCGTGACTTTCGTTTTGATTTTAAAGAGTAAACTTTTCAATTTGAAGTTATAACTCAGGTTACGGTGCGCTGCACTCGGAATAGACTTTTTATTGGCTGGTGAAAAAATTCGTCCGGTTGCGACGCAACACCTAAATAGCTCCGTTAGGATTGGAGATAGAAAAAAAATGTTGGAGGAAAGAGTTGTATACTGTTAAAGGAGGCAAATATGTTTGCTGTCGTTTACAAGGTCTTTGGAAGGTCATCGATGATTTTTAAATGACACCATACAATTTAATTAGCCAACGTTTAATTTAATTCAAATTAAATCATAGCTCATTTTGAAGTTATCATTGTTTTAAAATTTCTCTAAAAATTTTCTAGTTCATGGCCATTTGAAGGTCACAGTGCAATACATCATTGAACTCGTCTTGACATCAGCTACAACACTATGAAATTAAAAATATCAGAATGTCAGAACATTTTTTTATATCACATGTGTTTCTATCTTCTGTTTAGCTATTCGCCCCCTTTTATCGAAAACTATTGTCATTCAAGCCAACAACTAGAAGAACTGTTAGAAAGGTAGGTAAAGTATTAGACGAAGTTTTCTAACATCATATAGTGATACTAGAAGGTAGAGTTTTTTGACGGGCAAGCGCAACTATCCAGCACGGTAATTTTAAAGAATGGATTGCGAATAATTATGGGTACAAGGCAGAGGCAGAGGCATGGAGGGGGACTGTAAGATAAAGGTGGACGTAAAAAATTTATTAATACTTGAGAGCTATGGCGATTGAGATAAACGATGGTGAAGAATACAGTGATCGTAAAGTATGATGCGCTGCTGCAGAGGTAATGCATTATTGATTGCATACTTGCAATTTCCAGCACAAGGAAAACGTTGAAGCTTCATTTCCTGCGCGCTTGTATCCCCCGAGAAATCTTGCCAAATATGTGTTGCCTAAACTGACGTAAGATATGTTAGGGATTATTCTCCAACACACACATGCACAGAACATAGTCACCTCTGGCTAAAAATGTTTATTTACAATATCCTACCCTAGCCATGAGCGCTCGCAATGTTCACATTTCTCAGACTCTATATTTTTCCTTTATAATTACGGAAAATACGAACGAATATAGAACAAATTAGAATATTAGATTATTATTAGACTGCGGATCTTTATGCATTTATGGCTGATAAAAATTTAAAAAAAATGCTGGATTATTAAATTCAATAGAATTTAGTACGATTTTTATTTATTATGGATCTCTAAGAATGCTATAACCAATGAAAATAGAATTTTATTTGGTAGCATTCTCTTAAAATTAGTCTACAAAATTGAAAATTGCATGAACATAAGTCAAAAAAGTCTTTTAGAGACAGAAAATTTTTTCTCTACTTTGGGCCCTCATATTATTAGATATAAACATAATTTCGTTAAAATCATGACCAGAGCGCACTGTGATGAACCTTCCTCTTTAGACCGCCTTAAAGGTTCTTGCCAACCCATTACCTAGATCGAGACAATGACTCTAATGATATTTTTATCACCGTAATAAAAATAGTAAAATTGTATTTCCCTAGTTGAACAAATTGTTGTATAAAACAGTGGTGTAACGATTTGCGATCTATCGAACGCCACCGATCTCTCGATTTTGCGGGAAGCAACGACACAGCGGAGCCAAGCGAAAGGCACCGAAATCGCAAACCCGAACCCAGCTGAACCGTGAACGCTAATTTACAAGCAAATTCCCAATGTCATTTCGCGCGACGCCCCGGGCGGGAACTTCTTTCAAACAATTATCTAGGAAACATCGGGAAGTTCCCGAAGCGTGAGTTCCACGAGAGAGAGAAATTGTCACCTTAAACTCAACGTCTCCCGTGGCGAGTCCACGCCAGGGACGACGCGACGCGACGCCGCGCAGCGCGGCGAACAGAAATTCACAGAACTGGAATATTATCGGGCGATCCTCGACGGTTCCAGGATCTGACGCACGGATTCGAGAGTCGAGTATCCTCGACAGGAGGGAGCAGTGTTGCCAGCGAAGACGCGCAATCGAAATTCTCCTCGAAGAACTACCCCCACCCCACACGGCACTGTTCCGCCCCTAACTTCCTCCCACGGCGGCTGCCGATTCAAACTTCTCAACTCCGATTTACTAAATAGCGAAACGTTGTCCTGACATCGACCGGATTAAATGACCCGCTTCCGCAATAATTTCTCGCCGGGTATCGGGAGCAATGGGCCGCGAACGATGCTCAAATCGACGAGCGTTATATTAATCTATGGACCCTGAGAATCTCGGACAAATTTCTCGTTTTTTAAATTTACACAGAGAGGGGACTGCTTTTTCGTTAACACTGTTTTGTTTCGTAATACCATTATTGTATCTGTCACGTCCGGTGGTTCAGCCATCATTAATAATTAATATAATCAATGATATATAACATATACCTTTTTGAATTTCTTACTATGCTTAAACTAATAATGTTGTACGAGAAATCAAATATTAAATATTATTGTCAAACTGTCGTATATTATACCACATTGCGTACGATAGAATTAGGAGAACTCATTCTTCATTTGAATCGTTATTGAAAGAAAGAACTGCGTAGCGAAACAATATATGTAAATGACTGTTTCAGAAAATGTGGAGGTCGCGAACTTGCCAACCGCGGATGCAGATAGAAATTTCGATCCTCTAGGATCAATAGTTGAAAAGATATGGTCGCTTTAAGTTGAGCATTTTTGACAGGTAAGGGCCTGTCGAAAACACTGCAAATTGCTCAACTTTAATCGAGCATAGCTCCTCAACTATTGATCGTAGAGGATCGAAACTTCGATTGCATAGCAAATATATCATAATTCGTAGGGGAAAGACACAAATTTTGGGTCCGGTAAAGCAAAGAGCAGCCAAATAATTTAATACACACTAATTAACTGATATAAAGTTATCGACGCGACGGGAGGCAGAATTTCGACCGCCCCCAAAAATAGAGGATTGTTTCGGACGCCTACGAGTTGTTATTGTTTCCACAATGACTATTGAATTTGTTTGTGAGCGAGCAAAGTCGAACGCGTCACAACACATCGTTGTCCGTGCTAACTGTTAATTAGAGAGGTAGCGTATATATAATTTATAACTATCCGGGCGACAGTGCGTTCTATTCTAGAGGCAGGTAGCACCGGCAGTATTTCACCGCGGTGAATTTCGGGCATAAATAAATTCAACTAAATTCCTAGTACACTACGCGATGTTATTAATTAAACCGGCGGCGCGGTGTTCGATGAGTTCTGCTACTTCGCGCTGCAAGCAATCGGTCGAAGAACGCGATAACGATTGGTTACCGCTTAATTATAATTACGAAACGTCCGCCACGGGTTCGTGTAATCTGTCGTTGACACGATGCCCCCGTTACCGAACAACCGACCACGCGACGCTCGATAGAATGTGCAATAAACGCTCCTTCGCCTGTACAAGTACCAATGAATTTAATGATTGACTTGGTTGCTTTGATACAAAACATCGGTTCCGAGTTCCGCCACGTTAAAGAGCACCGTGTCGCGTGTTCAACGGAAACCGCCATTTTACAAGCACGCTAATGTATTCAACAACACTGGTAGCAATTGTTGAACACACATTGTTGTACAGGGTTCTCGCATGCTTCATTTACAACATTGTCATCTCTATTTTGTAGCTCTGGAGCCACATAAATCGTTTATTCTCACTATAATAATTTTAACAAGCTAAGAAAAATGCATATGTAGATTAGCATTCTTCGTTCATTGTAACCTTTCTACTGTTTTAAATTGCACCCACTCATGTTTGCCCATAAATCCATAAAATACAGAATCTACATATAAAACAGCACCCGACAATCGCACTGATTGACGTTAAAGTAAAATCTTTTTAAAAGGAAATTTATATGTGTAAACTCAAATTGAAGATTTGCCCCTCGCCCATCTGTGCTGCGGAGCCCGCCTTTGCTTCCCCCACTCATCCGCTTGTGAGCCTTGTCAGCGTTAGTGGGAAGAGTGGGGGAAGCAATGGACTGTTTTTTAATGCGTATGGCGTGATCAGCCATCTGTCACGTGATCCCCGCAGTACCCCCTACTGGGGTGTGCGTAATTGCATTTTTTTGACCACATCCATAGAAAAAAGAAGGCAAGATTTGAAGGGAATGATGGAGCAAAACACAAGGAAGCTGGAAACGGTCGTGCGACTCGGGTCGCGTCGGTAGTAGCCGAGCCACGCAGTGCCAAGAATTCGCTCGGGGTACTACATCCATCGTGCATTATTGCAGAGGCTTGTTCAGTCACGTAGATGCATCTCGTAACCGTAAACACCACGGCCCAGCAACAGCTTCTCCATATTTCTCGAGGAACGATGCCGGCGCGAGCGCCGACGGACTGGCCGGTTTTCCGATCCGGCCGGAAACGGAAGTCCTCGCAGGCGAACTCCGTCGACAGGGACACGTAAGCGGTTAATGCACCGCACGGAAATATTCCGACGGGCAAAAATCCGTTCCCCCTGCTTAGATTTCATTTCCAGCCTGGCGACCGTCCAAGGAGAGCCTCGACACAAAAGCCGTGCGGATCCGTGGCCACGGTTTCTATTGAAAAAAGACCAGACCGGTTCTGCTGTAATTCTTGCTGCGCAAAATAAAGGTCACCGTCGTCGCTGTTGTTCGCGCAACGCTGCCGTAGGATTTATCGACGTCAACCGAAATCCTTCGGGGATGTATCGTTTTTATTTGATTTCATAAAGACCGCGTGATCGATAGACAACGGATTTTTCGGGATTTCGAGATGCCGAGCAAACTACGACAATGTTGAATTATGTATGATGTTTTTGTGATTTTATGACACGATATGGATAACTAGCGCTCCGAAACTCGATGACGCAGATTCGGTTAGCTCCCTTACGTATATCCAATCGCTAACCCATTTACAATACATGTTTAAGAAACATGAGGGCCAACACTGTATTCCTGAATTATTAATAAATTAATTTTTAACTGAAGGAACGGTATGGTTTTTCGTTTACATTCTGATCGTTTCAAGACAAATACAGTGACCTGCTATGAATGGTCATCCAAGGTCATTCAAAGTCGACTACAGTAGAAAATAAATTGTCTCGAACCACACCATTAACGTGTACTCTGAACCATCACGTATGAATTCGATGCAATAATTATAAATGTTTTTTAGTGGTAATAATAGGCATTATGAATTTCATAATTTGTGTTCCGGGACCCAGCAAATCTGTCTCGTTCATCCAGTGATAAATTGATTCATTTGGGATTCTATTCAAGACGTCGCTCATCACTTTCGCGCTGTTTTATACCCGCGCAATAAAGAACTAAATTTGTCTCGGGTTGAAAGGACGAGGACAGTGAGCTTCGTTCCCGTTTCCCGTGGATTTTTCCACCGCAAGGCGACAATGAAAGAGGATATAAAACCTTTAACGATACGAGGCGGGAAGAAAAAGCTCGTGAAGCTCCACGACGATTGAGATAGTAAGCCGTAATTAACTTTCGATGTTCACCGAGACTTTCGGTGCCGCCCAAGTCATCATCCGCCATGTCCTCTCTTTCGAAAGACAAAAGGTTATCCTTCGTTTCTTTGTCGTTCTATTTCTGGCGATCTTTCTTCTCGATCTCGAAACAGCTTCGACGGGACTACCTCGCGGAAAATTTTCGCAGTCCGAGACACTTCTCGAAATGGAAAACTCGGACAAACATAATAAATATACGGAATAAAATTGTTATTTAAAATTTTCAGTTAGTTAAAGGAAAATCTAGAAAGGTCTGTTTGATTTCGGAAATTAAGACTTATTTTGGATGTTTTGTAGGTATAGAATGTTTTTGAAAATATTTGCTTAATTAATTAATAATCTTGAGATGCAATTATTATAATAATACAAACGTGGGCATCTGATAACTTCAGCATCAGCACGTTTAAGTTCCCCGAATTTTTAAAAAATCAAATTTGCAGCCGAAAATTCTGAAAAAATTCACAGGCGTGTATACGTTCAGGTAGAACGTCCATGCATTTTTTTGCAAATATTTGCTTAATTAATTAATAATCATGAGATGCAATTACTACAATAATACAAACGTGGTGATCTGATAGCTTCAACATCAGCAATTTTAAGTTCCCGGAATTTTTTAAAAATCAAATTTGCAGCCGAAAATTCTGAAAAAATTCGCAGGTGTGTATACGTTCAAGTAGAACGTTCATGAATTTTTTCGTAATTTTTCATTAAGCAGAACACACGAAATGGAGCATAATTCGTGAAACTTGTGGTAGGGTTATCGATTTGAAGTTTGCCACAGAGCCAGACCAATCAGAGCGCGGCTCGCGTAGAGCCAGGCGTCGCCATTGGCCGAGCCGGCATCCCTCCCCAGTACCCGCGCTCTGATTGGTCCGTGTTTTTCGTTAATATCGGAGAGCATTTTCGCAAAGGAAACAAATACTTCAAATTACCTCAGAAATCTCCCTTTCCAAGGAAATACATTTTCGGGACACCCTGTATTCACGGGGAAGTGTCGGGAATGAAAAATCTACGCGCGAATTACTTTTGTTATTTGCGTACACTCGGTACTGGTACGCTACAGAAAATACACGGAGATTTGATTAAACACCGAATAGTTTCGGTAAATGCGGCTCCATTGAAGGGCCCCGGGAACATCGTGGTGAAATGCAGAAGTATTTCAGAAGTATGCAGTACATGAAACACTTTGCTTGATACCGACGAATGAAACAGTAAACATCATGGGATACTCGACGTCCATTCTTCCGGGAAATACGTTTTCGCGGCGAGGAATCACGCCCGGGAAGAATCACCGCCGCCGAGAGCCGGGATTTCGCGGGAACAACAATGAGAACGAGAAAATGGAAAACATAGAAGCAAATTATTTAGTCCCTTGTCGTGGAAACTTTTATGAAAGGTACTTGAACCTTTAATAGGAAAAGAGTGAGCGCTCTTTGGCGATCCCAAGTTTAAGAGTTTCCATAGTGTTTAAAACTTTCGAGGATACTTCCGAGAAACTTTTCGGCAACAAAAGGGTACGACCACAATAGCTTTTTTTAATACCATGCGTTGTATCGATGCGAAACAGCTCGAAATGATTCCCTCGAATTGAAATGAACGCGATTTCGTCGGGCTGTTTTCAATACAAATATGTATTTCGACAATGAATTGCCGTTGCAAATAAATATTTGATAATTAATTTGACGGAGTTATTGAAATTTCAAAATGGACAAATACTTGCAATGTTGCCACAAAAATTTTATTGCACTTCAGGTTTTTCCCTAGGAAGCGTAGCGGTCATATAAAGGTCAGTGACCTTTTTTAATGGATATCTATATTGTGTTTATACGTATCGATTCTCCGGCTATTCTACATTTAAAAAATTACTGGGAGCAGATGGCCGGGAAGTAGACAGTTAACAAGACATTTTGGAAAATAATTTCTATTAATTATGATATATTTGGTATACATACATATATTGGTAATCAACATAGATTACAATCCAGTTGATTTGTACCCGGGGCGGCTGCAGAAGTTTCGATTCTGTACGATCAATGGTTCAGGAGTTATGCTTGCTTAAAGTTGTGCATCTTTCAGTGTTTTTGACAGCTAAGGGCGTCGCCATATTGGTTTGTAGTGACGACCGCGAGCCGCTTATCGAACCGCCGGTCCAACCAACTCGGTAAGCGATGCGCAACCGTCACTACAAGCCACTATGGCGGCGCCATAGTCAAAAACACTGCAGATTGCTCAACTTTAAACAAGCATAACTCCTGAACCATTGATCCTAGAGGATCGAAACTTCGAGCTGCAGGTTCTCCGGATACAAATCTACTAGATTACATACCAAATACATCATAATTTACATGAGAAAGGCAAAAATGTGTCTGGTAAAGTAAAGTTTACCCTACATGAGTATATAGCACATGATATTAACCGTTTTTGGACAAGATATAGAACTGGATGAAGGCTTTCGAAGAATTAATCCTATCTAAAGCATAGGTTCTTATTATATTATATTTTTTGGACCTGTTACACCAGAGTACTTCCAGGAAACGACGGGTTTAACCTAATATCCAATTCAGCCAGCATTTGGATTTCAATCCTGTTAGCTGAAACATCGAGATTCGAGGGACTCGAAGGTAGTATCGGCGTCGCGACGCGAACAAAAAGAGCGTCGATTGATTCGCCGGTCCGGTAAATATTTAATCGCTCCGCGGAAGTTGCGCGCTGTCGATATCGAAGAAGATATCCGGTGCCGTCGAAAGGTGTGGCTGCACGCTCACCGAAAGTTGCCTAGTAGTAAGTTGACAAAGTGGTCCATGGGAAGGACAACGTTCCTCCGGGATTAAAGGATTTCCCTCTTTCCCTCTGACGGGAAATCTTCCACGAGACGCGGAGCTAGCGTAGCTCGCATTCGACCGTACTTACGGTTTTGTCGGGGATCGACGAGCAGATACAGCCGGATCATCCTGGCCTGTCGCCAGAGCGAAACAAATACAAATTTAATTAACCAGAAAGCAGCAGATAACGCCGTATTGTATGTTTTTCTTTTTTCATGCGCGCGCACGCGCGATCTTTATCCGCCAACGAAATCCTCCCTTCGCATGCCTTTTGCAGATCATCTGACGTTATTCCCTTTCAACTCTATGGGTAATACGACCGCGCGGTACCACCTTGTCGGTTTTTATAAATGAAAAATCCGTTACCAGGCGTTCCACCTTTTTTCTGTTTAATAGTTATATGATCGGACGTTTTGCAGTGAAACATTATCGTCCTTTGATTCCCAGTGGAGGATTATTCGCAATGGTTTCTTAGTAAAATAATAGTTAATTGTTGAATAATAATAAAAATCTAAAAATACGTAATATTGTTCGATCGTTTTTAAAACGTCTTTGTCCCCAAAGATGTAGTCTGTTTTTTTTGTTGGCAAATTTTATTTTAAATAATAAATAAACGTGTGATTTTAATTGCAGATAATAACTAAATTTTTTATTGAAATAAAATATTATTTCTTATTTGAAAATAAAAGATTATTTATGATTTGGATTGACGTGAAATCAAATAAATAGTTTTTGGTCTCCCCTTATTTATTGTATTTTTTGTATATAATGAACACGTGCGCGTTTTTTGTCTGCTATAGCAACCTTTTTAGGTATATTATCCGGGGGGCCTAGCTGTCTATAAAAAAATACAATCTAAATGATTATTTGTCAATACAAACAATAATTGAAATTGTATTTGTAAATAACAATTAACTGTATTATTTTAAATAATTCATTTAGACTTGCTCAAATAATAAATCACTTGTTATTTAAATTTTTATCCAAATAAATTTATTTATTGCCCATCACTGAATGTGTATAATAATAGAAGAGAAAAGAGGAAATATATTTTTTAATGTTTAAATATTGATTAAAAACGTGACGAGTGTGCCTCGTTAATTAATTATTCGGTTCTACCGAACAAAATGAAAATACTGGTTCGGTCGTTCGCTTTATTCTTCGATTGTAGATCAAGCAGGAAATGTTCGGCCAGGTGAAATAATTATCGAGCGGATGCGTCTTGCCGTGAATGTCTCAAACGGTTCGCGAAATTTGATCGAAAGGTCCCTTCCCCGCGATACATTGAGGAAACGATCCCAATTTCCCATTCGTTTCATAAATCCGCCACGGATTCGTTCCATACAGAACGTAGCTGCCGCGTATACATTATCGGGTCTGCGCGCAGGAACAACGTGGACCCGTCTATACGGTGGCGGATAAGTTATGGGTCCCATAGCGAACCGTAGATCCCATGGACGCAGACGTACTGCGATCATTATCTACGAATTTATGGTGCCGGTCGCAGCGTCACTCCGCCATGCTTTCCCGTGGTATTGCGCCTGTTAAAAGGGACCTATGAAATCTATCAGATACACCTTCGACCGTGTTCTCCGATTTAATCATCGGTGGAATTGCCGAGGTAGTTGAAACTCCATGAAACGGTTGTCTTAATGCCGATTCAATGTTTCACTGCTCTCAATGCCGAGATACAGCTTCACCGTGTATCGACGTAGTCGCTAGGCACGAGGTATTGAACGGTCTTTATATCATTCAGTCTACCACATGTGTGTGAAGCGCTCGAGAGCCAATTTTCTTTCAAAATTACGTTATTAAGCAGTCTGATCAATTTTTTATCATCGACACTCTCAATTAATACTAACCGCATCGGGTACAAAATGTCGTACAAAGTATCGTTTGTACAAAATCCTCAAAATTCCCAATTTGTGTCTCAAAATCCTAATTTTTGTCTCAAAATTCCTTCAACATCCGGAAAGGGAGCTCCCTCAGATCATTTGAAGCAACACTTTCCTTTGCAGAAATAGCGATACTTCTAGACTTATGATTTCATGAAAAAAGGATGACACTTTTTTTACACTTCTGTGGAATCAAGACTTGAAGAAATAACAATTTTTTATAGAGTATTTTGAAGTCGGTAATTATATACTGCTTTCAATCAAATATATCTTTTGACGGTGCAATATTATTCCTTTTATTAATCTCAGTATAAGCTAATTCACATCAAATTATTACGACAAACAGATATTACCCCCATAAATAATATTTGCAGATATTAATGCAAATATAAAATTGTATGAATGCCATATTCGAGCTCGTGCTTTGTGTATTTTGATATGCTATTTGGTTGAACTTTAATTTTCGGCGTGCACTATACATTTACATTCTATTTCCTGCGTTTCAATTAAGCAAATTGAACTTCCTATTATTTTATGTTCTCGTAATTAAACGAAACTTTAGCGGTAAACATTTTCGACAAATACAACGTGTTCTACATTCTCGCACGGTTTTCATTTCCATCGTGCAGAGTTACAGAATTATTTGCAAAATTCATTACAGTTTTATGACCAATGTGGCCACCGTTTATTTATTCAAATACCGCAGTTATCGTAAAATTTATGAAATGAAGAAAAGGGTAAACTTTACTTTACCGGACTCAAAATTGTGTCCTTTCTCCTACGAATTATGATGTATTTGGTATTAAATCCAGTAGATTTGTAACCGGAGGACCTGCAGATCGAAGTTTCGATCCTGTAGGATCAATGGTTCAGGAGTTATGCTTGTTTAAAGTTGTGCATTTTTCAGTGTTCTTGACAGATAAGGACGCCGCCATATTGGTTTGTAGCGACGACGGTGAGTCGCTTTCCTTGCCGCCTCTCTCGACTTAATCCTAACCAACCTAGTAAGCGCGTGCGATCGTCGCTACAAACTAATATGGCGGCGCCTTTACCTATCAAAAACACGCAGATTGCTCAACTTTAATCGACCATAGCTCCTGAACCATTGATCCTTGAGGATGGAAACTTCGATCAGCATCCGCGCCGGGTACAAATCTACAGGATTACATACCAAATACATCATAATTCGAAAAAATATGCCAACTTGCAAAGGATTAGGAAACAGCAGACGATGTTCGACTAACGAGCAGCTTGCGGCTAACTCCGTGTTCTTTCTATTGGCAGATGGCTCACGTTCGAGCAGCAGGGAGGATCAAAAGCTCGTATATCGCAAACGAACTACTCGTGTCTCTGGAGTAGGTGAACGTGGCAACGCATGAACAGTAAACCGTGCGAGAATTAACACGTGCCTCGGTGCTCGGGTACTTTCGCCGGCTTTCTTTTGCAGAACTAGCCGGAGATGAGAGTGAAGTGTCGGGCCGAGAAAGGGTCGAAAGCTTGCCGGTTGAAGTGGCCGAAAGCAGAAGTAAGAGAGCAAACATTTGGACCGCGATGAGAATCCACAATGGAGGCGCGCTGGCACTCGTCGCAACTCGACGACTCGCCACAACATTATGTAACACCGCGTATTGCGTTGCTACGTGCGAAAAACCACGGCTGGCTCGCGCCCGAAGCCCGAAGGCCGGAGGAACACTTCCGCCTCCTGCACAACCGGAACCCCAGTTCCCATGTCACTTTCTTCCTCCGCTTCCTTCCAACGAAATTATATCCATTTTTGTTATAACACCGAAGCGACACGTTCCCCCCCTCGGATCAGTAAATCAATTTTTTTCAACGTTAGTTCCTGCCAACCGTGATTGCACGCATTATTTACTGGCCATTATCCAATATCCTATAACCTAATTCTTTAGCACAAGTAGTGAAGTTTGAGCGATATTTGAGGATATCTCGGAAACTATATTTTTGTCAGCTTTAGTTTTGTATAGAGCGGTCTTATCGCTAGGACGCATAGAAAAAGGGGACCTTCTACGTGCCCCCCCCCCCCCGCACCCGGCTCACCACCGAGGAGTGGGGGCTTTTAGTATGTTTACCTTCTGACTCGTTCAAACAAAGACCCAAAGTTAAAAATTGTGTACCTTCCATTTCCCTGTACAACTTTTCGTTGACTGCACTACTACTAGTTACACTACATTTTTTAGGGTAGCGCTAGAGTCAGCCTCCAAGATTATCCCAAGATGGCAGCAAGGCTCGAGCACCACCGCAAGACAGACACGGACTACTTACTCAAACACTCTCATCCAAACTAGAGAAGACAAACACCGAGGATCGTCGATCCTTCATCAAATTCCCTCTTCGCCGGAGTTCAAAGTTTACCTACACGTCTTCCGGGGTCATCGCCGGACACAACAAAGCCTCCGACGGGGACTAAAAAACACAGATCAACAGCAAATCCTTCTGCGAGCCGGGTGGTCTACTTAAAACCGAAAGAGGCGGGGGGTTGAAGTTTGCGCAAGAAAAGCAGAAGACGGTTGGGGGAGGGGGGGCCAGGGGTTGAGGAAGAGATAGGGGAATTGTAAGCAGCCCTACGTAGAGGGGATAGTGGAGATTGTAGCATGGCTCTCGAACGTCTCTGCCGGTGGTTGGAGAGAGGGCCGTGTGATTGGACCAACGACCCGGACATCCGTCGCTTTGGAACTTGGTCCACCGTTAAATATGGCAACCGACGGGCCGGGCGACTAATGTGATTGCTGGCAGACTGTTAGAGGACGCTAAAAGCACCGTGTCGTAAACTCTACGTTCCGCACACTCGGAGGGAGGAGAGTCCATCCGCACACAGACACCGGCGCCTATCGGTTGCACGGATACCAAACTTCTAACACCGTCAAACGGTCCGCGTTTCCGTCGTAATTTAGCCCCGGATGAATTTTGTATCGAATATCCACGGCTGCATGTGGGACTTCCCTCGATCAACTCGCCTGATACTCCGAGGGCGCTGTCTCGCGAGTCGATTCGGTTGTTTCGGACCAACCGACCTTTTGGCAGCTTGGCCAACGCCAGAGCTTCTTCGACCGAAGCTGTGTACGTCCAGCCGGGCGTCGTTAACAATTTAGCTACTGGCAGTTTGCTCTAATATTCCTTTAACACTATCGAGGTTAGAAAATAAATTTTTGAGGGGGTTGAATCACATGAACCACACAACTTGATCGTCCTTCATACCATTTCATAAAACATCCCAGAAGAAAGATCTCTATGGCAAGTTTCAAGTCGATAGCCCTACTACAGAGGTAGTTACACTATCCAGGGTAAAAAATAAATTTGGGGGGTGGTTGAATGTGGTCCCTACATCAAATTGATCGTCCCCTTCATACCACTTAATAGAGCACCCAAAGAATGATCTCTATGGTAAGTTTCAAGTCGATACCCTTACTACAGGGGTAGTTACACTATCCAGGGTAAAAAATAAATTTTGGGGGTTGGTCGAATATGGTCCCCTAACCAAATTGATCGTCCCCTTCATACCATTTCATAAAACACTCCAGAAGAAAGATTTCTATGGCAAGTTTCAAGTACAGGGGTAGTTACACTATACAGGGTAAAAAATAAATTTTTTGTCGCCAGTTGTGCCGAATCGTAGCTAGAGAGCACATGAGTTTATCGATCATTTTGATTTTTGATTAAAAAATGAATAACGTTCGTTCGTGTACGAAATTTATTTTATGTATAATATATATTTTAAGTCGAGTAACACATCGGTACCTAAAGTATACGCTGCAAGACGTCGTACGCATTTGGTCCGCGCAGTCCGTTTGTTATTAACAGAGCCACGTGTATTCCAGTTATATGTGCTTGCTTCTCAAACGTACGATGCCAGCTTCAATCGAAGCTCAGTCAATTCAAGGTTCAGAAAGCACGTTTATGGTTCACCAAACACAGCAGATTGCTACGGACCTCACAGTTAGTATTATGGCAACAGTTGAATACAGGTGGCCAATACCGTGGACCGCATTGTGTAAGTACCGTACAGATTACTTGCTTCTAAGATGAAAACTGAAGTTACGACTGTCGTAGTAATTTCTAAATAGTGCGTAGTCGTGAAAGTAACTTGTAAAATTTAATTAGAATTTGAAATCATCATTTTTTTTACGGAAAACACCCGAGTTTTTCCTTTGACGTTTCATAGTACTCACTGTAAGTTGAACCGACAGTCAAAGCAGCAATGGAATTAAAGTTGTTGCTTACCTGAAACAGTAAATAGACGATAATTAGTTATCGAATCACATGTACATGTACAAATGTATTAAATACTATTTACATACATTAAATGAAAGTCTTTCTACTCTGTGAAAAGTAAATGTTCACTAAAATGATTCCTCCTCCAATTATAATAATTTTTTTATGTATTATTAATAATGTATCCTATAATAATGTATTAATAATGTATTATTAATAATATATACACTAACAGTACAGTATAATTACTAGGTATTGGATAAATATATTTTGAGTGATGTATATTGAATCTCTAAGTACAACAGTGGTACTTTTGTGTTGAATAAGTAATTTCAAAGAATTTAACAATTCGATTTTCCGAAGAACCACCTCGGTCGCAATTAGTTTAAATAATTGAGGTTCTGCAGAGCTTCCTTATGGCGGTGACGTCAGGGCGCAATAAAGTCGACTATTTTCGTCAGTAATTCCCGAAAAGCCATTCAGTAGCTCATATTACTGAAACTAAACACGTGCAAAGGATAAGCCGGCCCTAATCCACTTCAAATTGAAATTCATATTCTCTTCGTGCACCATCGGCTTGCCAGCGAAGGTAGTTGTTCCGTCTGCAAAACATAATTTCCCGTCGAATTTCAATTCTGGAATCGTGACCTTTCCTTCTCTCTGGGTCAAACGTAACCGGAATAATTGCGGTATCGTTAATGTATTCTAGTAGGAATCCACTCTAAGTCCATAAAGCCGCGTTACCATAACCCCTTAATTGGTCTTCCCAGGAGTGCCGGGATGGTTCCAGCCGTGTGTCGATGGTAAATTTATGGAACCCCAAGGTCCAGAGTAATTCAATTACTGCTCCTATTAGAATAAATTCTTCCCGGCTTCGTTTCCCCGTCATCTACAAAAGGCTCTCTTGTGTACCCGTTGAGACCCTTTACGGAATCAATTCTTATTTGCGACGCTCAAAACCCGCTCTCCCGGTTCCGCTCTAGCCGATATCGTTTATCGATGTAGCACCGATTTCATTGAAACGTCATCTGAATACGCTCCGAGATATCTTCGAAAAATTTAATTCCATCCGCAGCTTCACTGTATTTATACTCCGGTATAATTAAAAGACATGTCCACAAAGCAAGTGGCGTCCACACCGATTTTAAATTACTTTTAGTATTGTGCAAAGAATTATGTTAGCTGTAATATCTCAGAGAGAAAGGCAACGATTATAATAAATAATAATAATTGAACTAAGGATCTTTATGTAGAATAACAATCGTCTGCATTAATTACAAGAAAAGGAAGTTACACTAAAATTGTTTTCTTCTTTTAATGATTTTAACAGGTTGTAAATAATGTACCTGTGATATCAAATTCATTTGATGTTTCTTCTATTTTGTGATCCACCAACATATTTTTGTTATGAGTATGTATATCAAACTCGCATTCCAGTAATAATTAATTCAAAAATTAGTTGGTGCAATTAAAAGATTTGTAAAAAGACTTTAAGAGTATTTAAATATTATTATCATGGCATTAAAATTATTAATGAAAAATATGGATTTAAATTTAGCTCCTGTGTCCAGCAATTGATGGACAAACTTTTTATTTCTCAACAATTCTGTGTTTTTAACAATGGGTCACAGTTTGCCAACAGAAACGTTGAAAATACTAGAATATTTTATGATAAAAAGACCGCGGATTTTATGCATTTACGACAAAAATGGGTGCATATAATTTAACGCAGTGGACATGTTGAAAATAATTAAGGACATCAGTGTATTAGTTTCAGCTTAATAGGATAATTAAAAGAAGAATACAATTTTTATTTAGCTCCTGTGTCCTGCGATGAATGCAAACATTTTCTATTTTGCATAAATATCCGCAGTCTAGCTATAACAAATACATATTCTTTTTTTTAAATATACAAATATACAATAAACAATATACAATATACAATAAATGTATATGTTTTGATTTCAATAGCTACCTTCAGTCGTTCAAAATGGAAAATTGTAAATACAACAAAATATGAGAATATGTTATCGAATACTATATCATTCTAAAATATATCATCCACGACGAAAGGTTATTTTACATAGGTAGGTTGTAAAATATATTTCAAAAGATCTTATAGTAATAAAGGCAACAGTGAAAAATAACAATGATATAATTCTGCATACCAACGCGAACTATTCGCAACGGTAGCGAATATTTCACGATGATAGATTCGCAGCAGTGTAATATACATACGTGGTGACTTATACGTTCGTCCGCAACAATGCGAAAAATTTCCGATAAGATTGTAGTATTTTTTCCACGGCGAATACATTTCAGATTCCAAAGCGTATTCTTTACGGCTACTTCAAACTCGGAACTTATAGGTAAAATCACCAACAGAGTAAATAAAGTAAGGTTACTTTAAATTGGTATTTAGAAATCCAGCAAACTAATGCCATGCCATTATTCAAAACAGTTTTGGCATTCTATAAATTGTAAAAAGCTCAACTGTGGTATGAGAAAACACGTTCAATTTCACGTGCACAATGTAAAAAAGATTACATACATAGAATAAGAATGATCTGGTTGAAAGAAACTTTACCGGAACCAAAAGTGACTTTCTCCTATAAATTATGATGTATTTGCTTTGTAATCTAGTAGATTTGTACCCGGAGAACCTGCAGATCCAAGTTTCAATCCTGTAGGATCAATGGTTCAGAAGTTATGGTTGTTTAAAGTTCAGCAATCTGCAGTGTTTTTGACAGTAGTGACGACCAGGAGCCGCTTACCTAATCACCAACCAACTAATAATTATTCTGCTCGGTAAGCGGCACGGGACCGTCACTACAATCCAATATGGCGGAGCCCTTACCTGTCAAAAGCACTGCAGATTGCTCAACATTAAGCAGCCACAACTCGTGAACCATTGATCCTACAGGATCGAAACCTTGATCTGCAGCCGACCCGAGAACAAATCTAGTGGATTACATACCAAATCCATCATAATTTATAGGAGAAAGGCACAAATTTTGAGTCCGGTAAAGTAAAGAACAGCCAAGAAATGTCTTGATTTTCGAATTAAAATTGCTTCGACTCCAATGAGTTAACCCTTTTTCGAGTAAAATGAAAGAAAAGATTTGTCTGCACGAGTACTTGTGAAATTTTAATGATTTTGACGGAAGAAATTCGAAATATATCAGAGATGGCGTTTTTAGAAAATTTTTCGAAAGTTTCCATTCGTGCTTGCCTGTTTAGCCTCCTACAAGTAACGTCACGGAGTATTATCAATCTAACAGCGCATTGAAAACACTTGTCCTTGTAGCACCACGTAAAAATGATCATTAATCCGTCCGCCAGCAGCTAAACTTCGGCAGGAACAGCCGTTTCCGTTGGGACTGCGCCGGATCCATGATCTGCCGAATTCTACGCAGACATTCTGAAATCCATACGGGTTCCTTCGCATAATAGAAGTCGAGGCCGTCGGGAACTCCCTGTAGATTACGTCCCGCCGTCGCGCGTCGTCGTTCCGAAAGCCAGGTACGTAAAAGTCTTTTACGATCCGCCTGTTCGGCACGCGTACTCCAGAAGTCGTTCAACCACGGCACGGCCTCCACGATGTGTTCAACGAAGTTCTTCCGCGGCTTTGGATAATGACAATATCAATCATAACTGAACGTTACGGTGATATTAAACCGTGTTGCAAACTTATTCTCACGACGAAAATAATCCGCTAAATCGCGTCGCTGAATTTTACAAGTTTCTGATAGGATCGGTTTTATTCGGATGGATCATTGTAGGCGCTGCCGTGAAACGTGTTCATTTTCGCTGCTAATAGAGCGGGAACAAGACAGATGGTTATAACCTCACTGGTGTTAACCTATTTGTGTGTGAGAACACGTTGTGTACGTATATGAAATTCTTAGTAACTAACGACATTATGTCTTGTTCAAATTACATAACGCAGAATGAGGCTGCTCTTTACTTTACCGGACTTAAAACTTGTGCCTTTCTCCTATGAATTCTGATGTATTTGGTATGTAATCCAGTGGATTTGTACCCGGAGCAGCTGCAGATCGAAGTTTCGAACCTCTAGGATCAATAGTTGAGAAGCTATGGTCGCTTAAAGTTGAGCATTTTTGACAGGTAAGGGTCTGTCAAAAACACTGCAGATCGCTCAACTTTAAACAGCCATAACTCCTGAGCCATTGATCCTACAGGATCGAAACTTCGACCTGCAGTCGCCCCGGGTACAAAACTACTGGATTACATACCAAACACATCATAATTCGTAGGAGAAAGGTACTAAATTTGAGTCCGGTAAGGTAAACTTTACCCCAGAATTATATTAATATCAGTACTAATTTTAGTGGAAACTTTGTAGAACCTGCCTTGTCAACTTATATTGTAAGCACGAGTATTTTATATCAAATTAAACGGAAAATTCAGAGCATTCCAATGATATACAGTCCAAAAGAAGTGGTCGGTTCCCCTCCCCTCTGTGACAGTAAAGAAATCTCGAAACGCAGAGAAAATGCAGAGTTTATAGTCGGAGTAGACCCGACTTCTTTGCATTTGATACTGTGGCATGAATATCTATGGAACTTTTTCATATCAATTCGATTGATTGTCAAAGGCTGGGATCGCATAATAAATTCGTTTGGAATTCTCGCAAGTGCTGACGCCTTCAGCCCGTCTGCAGCGGCTTTGTTTCTGAAAGCAGTTATTGGATATTCTACCCCGATTTCTGATTATCGAGTGGATCGTCGTTTGTTTGTCGGAAGGGATAAAAGCGTCAGTGATCCGTTGTCACGATCAAAGATCGAGTTCATCGTGCTTCCGCTTTCGGCATTGAAAGCTTTTCCGTGAAGGATAGGAACCTAAGAACTTAAGCGTCGAATATTAAATACCGTTTGCCCTGTACATGATTACCAGGGATTTTGGATTAAAATTTGTCCTCGTCATTCGATCGACTGTTGACATTGGAACCTCATTAACGTTAAATTACAGTGTTCTAAATTTGACTATAAAGCGGAATTTATTTCTAAAATGATTATACACGAAATCCAAAATTATGGTACACAAATAAATCATACGATGTTGTTTATCATGTGATGTCATTGTAATTATAATTCTATGGAAAGCAGACCATTATGATTGAAATGTTTCACTTGCACGTGCGGGGATCGTTAAACATCAAAAATTTAAATGTATTAATGTCATTCATAATATTAACAATATTGTTCGCCAGTGCGGTTTTCGCAGTGAAGAACGCGTGAAGTTAATTTAATATTTACAACGATATCAATATTAATGTTTATCGTTATCAGATTGCGGATTTCATGCATGTATAGATAAAAAGTATTTAAGAATATCAACAATCTAATTGTATTTGCCCCTGTATTTTACCACGCTTATATATGCGTTAAATCTTGTAATCGAATTTTAAACCACTTCCCGATGAGCTAGAGACTTGAAACTTTAAACATGGCTCAGAACTGGATGACAATGCAATATTAAAAGACAAATTTAAAATGAAACTGTGCGTTCAAGAGGAAAAAAAATGTTAATATTAACCGTCACACCTCGTCGCGTGTAGTACGTGATCGCGTTCAGCGATCCCCACTCCGCGCGCCAGCGCTCCCTACCCATTTAAAGTTTCAGCTTTAATTTAAAAAAAATTTCATCGCTCTACCTAATTTCTATCGAAAGTTCTTTGATTTTGCATCCAACGTGTAACACCTCCTTGCGTCCATCGAATATTTACTGTAATAACATGTACGAGAATGAAGATGGATGGTTAAAGTAGGAGACTAGATATAGCATATTGAGTTTTCTGAAGCAAGCCCTTGTGTTTCGGTGAAAGGTAATTAAACGTAATCTCACTGCAATCTTTGTAGCTCATCATACTTAATTCGGCCGATCCGGGAACATCGTAAGTACTATCGATACCTAATCCATTCGCGGAGCTTTGTGAACGCTAACAAGGCGCCGACAATGGAACGGAGAACGACTGCAAACACTTGCCGCTTTGTTGGGCGTTTATCCGGCGACAACGAAGAAGGAACGGCAGGAACGGGGTCGCCAAGAGTCAGAATAATCGAAAGCGACAAATACAATTAATTAAGCTCGATTGCACGTCGCTGCGTTAAGTAACATTGCCTAATGAGAGAAATCATTAGAGAGCCAGGGGAAACAAAGGTGGGACACACTTAGCTTCTCGCTCCGGCGAATTTACGCTCCCTCCCCCATTCTCATCCCCATTCTCCATACCCCCACGCCATCCCCCGTCTTTCTCTTCGTTTAAGACAGAAGGCATTCATCCTCGTTTAATTGCAGCCTCTCGGCGACTCGAAGAATTTCACCGCAAGAACCGATAGAATTTCTGACGCGTGTAATTTGCGGAGTAAGCCGAGCCTCGAATGTAGCACTCGTAATAATTGTATGAGCAGGCGTGCTATTTAGTTATAATGGCTACGATCGCGATTGGGAATCGAGGGGTTAATAGCAGTGAATTCGTTAGCGTGCAATTTCCGGCATCATTTCCGCGGGACGCTGCTTTTATAATAAAAGCGTTACAATATCGGGTGACCTATCATTGTTACAAAGTCAATAATTTCGTGTTTGCTTGTAATCATTGTAGTTCACGGACGGATAGCAGCTTTTACATTCGTTACCAGTACGCTGCGGATTTCTGGCGTTTATGGCGGAAAGGTGTAGACTATTCTCCATTGATTGATATTATTGCAAAAGGAAATAAATATCTATGTAGATCCTATATCTTGCAATTAAATGTTAGTTAGCAGTATCGATTTTACGAATACACAGAACTCTAAAGGATTGTTTCATGTTTATAGTCAATACGACAAAGCTGCAAGATAAAAGAATACAACACTACAAAATATATTTTTTTACGGACGTGGGGGAAAATAAATTATGTACACCCCAGGAGGGGGTAGCGTGGGACTCCCCTCCCAGTTGGTCACTAAAAAATGTCTAGTTACTGGACAAATTTCATAGATTATTCTAACAGAATATTTTTATACTTCATACTTCGTCTCTTGTGATCTTCTTAACGAAGCCGCGGACGCCATTTTTGCAAAGGAAAATGTTGCTTCGAATCATCTGAGGAACCTCCCATTCCGAATGTTGAAGGAATTTTGAGACGTTATAGATTATTACTTCAGTTTTGTTTAACAGATTTGCGTCGTTCTCGTCATCAAGCAAATTCACCACTGAAATCCCCGTTGCTACATGTGTCGCGGGTTCGTTAGAGTCTTAATTAAATTTCTTCTCATTTCCGATGAACCCATTCGCACCGATGTATTTACATACCCTTCGAAAGCGGAGTAAACTGCAATATCTCTGTTGTTCGATTAATTATGAGCAGTACTATGCCCGGGCATGAACCATCTAGAAGCGGAATTGCACATATATTATTCAGAGGATACAGAGAAATAGTTCAGGGTAGCAAATGGTTGACGCATGGACTTAAGATGCAAAGCAAACTTGTTTGATTAAAGTTTAATCCGCGCGTTCCAAGTTTATGGTGTAGAACTTGCACTTGTAAAAAGCGTAATCCATGATTAATGTTGCTGCCGATAGAATTATGCGTGTGTAAATCTACGACCGAGTAAAACCCACAATAAATACCAGTGTTGTACACGCAGGGCGAGGCACATAAGACTTCTACCGGAAATATCTTCGTTGCTTTCAGTAATACGAGAAATTGTTTCCGGAAGAAAATGTTTGGTTGGATATTGCAAAATCATTGTCGTTCTTTTAAAAATGGGGAACGACCAAGACAAATTCAAGCATGTAGAATATGTTGACCATGAAATAAGCTTCGAAGGAGTTATTCTTCAAAAAGCATAATTTAGCGTACTCTACTAGGGTGCCGTTGATGTACGCCCTTTAAAATAGAATAACTTTTTTATGATTCTACCGAACGACCTGATTTTTTATAATCAATTAGAAGCATTGGTTTACGAATGGATATGCAAAAAGATTTTCCGAAAATTATAATGTATAAGGTTACATGGAAACATAAAAAAGGCATTTTTTAAAACTATTTTTGTATGTAACCTTGTAAATTATAATTATGTGGAAAATCTTTTCCGCACATCATTTTGTAAACCAATACTTCTGATTGATTACACTGTCCCACAAATTTCAACTTTTTTTGTGATTATAATATACTGTTGGGTCCTTCTTATAGAGTTTTTTGCGCTGATTCCAAATCTGGTTTTAATTTTTTTCCT
>CM052284.1:8311040-8556027 GCA_028455765.1 Lasioglossum oenotherae
TTCGAAACCATTGTACGCGCATTCAACCGCTCATTTTAGTACTTAATAAATTTATTTTATACGATTAAAAGCTGAGCTAGACCGTTACCCAGTCCCAACCCTACATAAATAAGTTAAATAAGTTGGTTTAAAGTAGAGCATGACGTAAGAGAGCCATCTAATATCACGAGCGCAGCAATCGTTATTTTTACAAAGGTTATCAAGGGTGAGAGCTCCACAAGAATAGAAAGTACTGAACCTATACGCTCAATCTGACCCGTTGTAGCGAGCCGATACTCCTGAAAGTGACCGGCTATCGAGAGAACGAGAAGAAGTCGGAAAGCGTCGGATAGGCAGGATCGTTAAATCCTTTAACTCATAGACGACTTAGCCATCCTCGAAGGTAGAAGAGATAGTGGCCATTCACCGGGCTGAATTAACTCTTGGCCCAGACTGTTTCGAGGTTCGTAGACGTGGCCTTTTATACGGAGAGAGCACCGTTGGGGGTGACATTTCCCATTAAACTTTCCCCGATCTCGTCACCTCGTCATCGTAATTTTACGTTCCCGGATTACTTTAATCCCCGACGCGCCGATTGCATGTCCGACCCGAGTCTTAACATCGGAAGTTGAGGCTGCGAATGATTTCTGACAAGCATTGGACGATGCTTTTCGGCCTCTCCAGTTCATTTTCGCATGAATGCTAGAATCCCACTGGCTGATCAAATTTATTAAAGCCTAGCGTTATGTACAGGGTGGGCCGTTTATCCGGGAATATCTCGAAAGTAATTTTCGTTATTGGCCCAACTAAAAAAGTCGTAAAAATCAATTTTACTATTGTTTTTCACAATTCCGACCAAATGCATTTTTCCAACAGATCTTTTAGACGTCGTTTAGTAAACTAATTCTTCTAGCCTTACAGGGAAATTGAAGTCGTTTAAAGTGTGTGTGATCAGTTTTGCTCCTAACTGTAGAGTCGGAATATTCTTATGTAAAAAAGTCCTTAACAAAAGTAAAATGAAACTTTAGAAGGTTAGTAGAAAAAGACAGTTCCTGAAACTGGACTTCCGAGCAAAAACCAAAATTGAACTTCGGTAGCGAGTTGCGGTTGGCATGGGTCCAATAGAGGAAATCATCCTATCAACTTTGAAGTAACGAGAAATACCCTTCTGTAAGACGGACAGATGGAGTTAGCGGAAGAAATGGAATGAGACTGAAAACGTTGGAGCAATTCGAGCATGTGTCAATCATTTGGTACATTCAGTTTGCTTACTTATTACATTTCCCCTATTCAAGGTCACCCGAAGGTCATAACTTAGACAAGCATGTCCAAATGTATTTTCCCAGCATCTACAAAATGAGATAAAAAAATTGTTGCGCTCGTAGTATACTTTATGGGAGAAATCAACCCTTCTATGCTTTTAGGTAAAATAAAAACAAAATAAAAAAATCAGGTAAGTGCCTATAAATCGCGAACCAGAAAAAACATCGAGAGATGGTTGAAGCAAAAGTTACATGGTATCTTGGGGCCCGTAGATCTGTCCAATAAATTTTTGGAAAAAATCATTCTTTCGAAAGTAAAAAGGTTGAAAAGGCTTCTTTGAAAAAAACACTCTCACAGATTTATGGGCCCGAATATACGATATAACTTCTACATCAACGATATTTTGCTATCTTTTATGGTTTGTGATACATCACAGGCACGTATCTAAAAGGGTGGAAGGGTGCATTTCTCCCCTAAAGGAGAAAACCGGCTAAATTCTCAGGTAGGTCTAATGGGCACTTGTGCAAGGTCTCGTCAAAATCGGCGTCTATCGCGGAACCTCCCTTGCAAATGAAATTTCCAGTGGTAGCTTCGAGAAGACCTCCCGTAGCACAATCTAATCATTTCTTGCAGCACAATTCTTCTTGCCGTGGAACGCTCATTCATCTAAATAACCTGATGAAACTAATTCAAGCATACGAAGGCTAATTACAAAGTAAAAGCTGGAAACTGTTACGGGTAGTGGAGGGTTACCAGGGAAGAGTATAAACGTTTCAGGCGAGCAACAAACGACATTAAATTCTATCGCACGCTGGGGAGTAGACGGAGTCTGAGCCCACTTTACGCAGTCTCCATTAGGTGGACGTGTGAACTTCCGGTCGACGCGAGGCCGTCGCATATCAGGGCCGACGTAAAAATTTAATTAACCGTAAGAATGGAATCGAAGGTTGACCGTAACGGCCGTCTCGAACTGTTGGCAAGAATCCAGCCGCGAAAATCGCCTTAAGTCGGCGACTGGCTTGGGAGAAGCGGCAGGAAAAGGCAGCAGGAAGAAGGGAAGAACAAGGGGCGAGCGTACGGTTTTTAACGTTGAGGTAGGACAGGGTCTAAGCTTTCCACGACCAGGTCCTTGCTCCCCTCGCCCCATAGTGTTGGTCGTCCTTTTTGTTCCTGTAAGGTCTCGCGGCAGAGGCTCCGGTTTCTGGAGAAAAGGGGGCTGCTTGGAGAAAGAGGAGGGCCAATAAGAACCACCCCCGTGATTTAGTGCACCGCTGCACTGCGCTTCTTACGGCTAGGGTGGAAACGCTAAGATAGAGACGGAAAGAGGGCAAGGAACAGCGTCGGACGATTTTAAACGGGGATGATAGCTATCCTATATTTCACTTTTTTCCGCCGCAGTCGATGGGGAAAGTCAGCAATTGGAACTGTATTAACAACCCTTTGTGAACGAGTACCCACCGTTAAATGACCGGCATCAGCTTGTTGCTCTTGCCGTTGACGGCTGTTTTCACGGCAAGCAGATCATTCTTTCTTTGTGCTGGAACCTGCAATACTTTTCGCCGTTTTAACACGCTTACTCTGTTCGTCCGAATGAGCTACATTTTTTTGTTTTATTCGGGAAGGATAAGTCAACAGATCAAGTCGGTTGGTCCAATAAACCTTCATAATACGTCCAATAAATCATCGCCTAATTAATGCATACGAAATATTAAACGATTAAATAATTAATGCATTAGGAATATTAAACATCTCCTATGCGATCGAGGGTTAAAACAGATTGAATGTAATTCCAGTGAAATGTTAGCAACTTCCTTAAGAATCGCATTCATTATGAGTACAGGGAAATATTGCCGCGACAAAGACAACTTTGCAGAAGAGCGTTAACAGAAAGTTAACACGAACTCGTGACGACCCTCTACTGGTTTTCATGAAATCGTATTTCTTTTTTTTTTTGTACTTTCAGGTGGAAGCGATGGCACATAATTTGCCGGAAATTTGTCTCTCCGCGAAAGCGTTAAGAGGAAGGGTGTTAATTTTCATTTGCATAGAGGGGGAATAAATTTGAAGTTCACGAGAAATGTAGCGGGTGGACGTTAAATTCATAAGAATTTTAATGTACAGCATAAGCACTGGATCAGCGGTAATCCTGAACCTTTCGCAACAGGAGAGACTGTATTCCTCTAATATTATACTTCACATTTAACTGGGAGGAGACGCGCTCAGCTGAAAATTGCAATATACATCGTTTTATAACAAACAACGTAATATTCTTTGCGCCGACGACAATTTATTAAACCCGTTGAGAAAAGTAACGTCGGGCTTATCTCTTGTAGCTCATAACGGACTTCCGTCGTTGAAAAAAAACATTCATGAATTAATAGAGAATTGTTACTCCTACTAATGCTCGTAAAGGAATCAAGGTTTCGAACGATACATAATTTTACGTAAGTTTTGTATGAATACAGGTGTCCCACAAATGTTGCGCATGGCGTCGCTTATTACGTATAAGTTTAATTACCTCGCGAGCGCCAATATTCGCGGAGGGAATGGTGCGATAATGAAATAAGCTAGAAATATGAGGCACCATACTGTGCTGACAGTTTTGACAGTGATTGTACATTGAATTTTATGTCAACTAAAACACGCTCGGATAGCTGCCATTCCAGATAGGCATCCCCCCATCGTGTAGAAAATCCGAGAGTTCCATATTTGATTTTTCTAGTTTTTTTTAATGCACAATAAAAAGTTCGTGCATCAATTGCAAGACACAGGAGCTAAATATAAACTTATCAAAGTTTCGATCCTGTGGGATCAATGGTTACAAATCTACTGGATTACATACCAAATACATCATAATTTGTAACAGAAAGGCATAAATTTTGAATCCGGTAAGGTAAAGAGCAGCCTAAATATAAATTTAATATAAATTCTTCATGAATAATTTTAACGTGGTGAAAATAATATATTACTACTCTTAAAGTCTTTGAATATATCCACGGTTTTAAATTACACTTGCTCATTTTTGTAACAAACGCATAAAAACCGGAGTCTAGACATTTCCGAGTATTCAGTGGCACGGTACACCGAAAAATAAAATTTGTATTTCATATTTGTATGTCTTCTCTATAATTGGGCGACGCGCTTTGCTAACAATGCACGGACTAACGAATTACCTAGACCCGGCCCTGGCCTTCACTGGCAAAGTATTTCTTTTTTCTTCCGCGTTAATTCCGCGATTCTGTTTACTGTGTGACCCCTTCTCGTCTTTTTCGCCCGTTGTTCCTCCTGCGAAAAACAGATACAGATACAGAGTGGTACCTCGAAAGCTGGCCTCGGATCGTTAAAAGTCTCCAATTACCCGGCGGACCCGTGAACCTCTTGCAGGAATTCCGCCGCCTGCAGCTGCAGCTCGCCCGGCAACCGCGCCACATTTCGCAGCCCCAAACGCAGCTAGCTACCTATTTAAACTTCCCACTGGTACCCTTCATCCCTCTTCCTTAACCGAGGCTTGTTTCTCATCGACGAAGATCAGTCTGCTCGAGGTGCTAATTGAATATGAATGAGACCGCCTCGAAAAATCCAGAAGATCCAGCGCTCAACCCCCCTTCGATAAATGTGGATGTGTAGGAAGTACCGCACATTTGAACGTTGGGTAGATTTCGACATTTTAAGGGAACATTATACATACTCTCTCGGGTCGGAAAAATCGACTTTTCAGAAAGTATCCCATACAGGCTGTCTCAGTTGATTTTTTTCAGCCGCTATAATATGGAATAAAAAAAAGTTTTCCCCTGAAAAAAATAACGATGATCTTGAAAAAACTATTTAAAAGAATAACCGGGCAAAGGGAATTGTTCTTCTATGATGTTCCTCCTTCGATACCATTTGAATTATGCCATAATTATTTTTTGTGTCATTGAAAATAAAGGAGATATTCAGGTGGCCTCCTTCAGCTGAGACACCTTGTATATTGTAGTATATATTGTCATTTTTTCAAAGAACATCAATTAAAATAGTATAGCAATGTTTTTGTTATTGAATAAATTGTTCAATTTATTTGCCGAATAATCGACTCCTCAACTTCTACACAGGGGTTGGTTTTCGATATGGGCGAGTTTAGTTTTTGCACGCTTTTTATTTATTTGCCGAATCTGTGTAAAAAACTCATCCATTACATCCCAAGCAGAAAATTCAAGCACTTTTAGTTTTGGAAATCATGGGACCATGGATAGGGTGATAAAAAAGGGTTCGAAACTTTTAGGGTAGATAGTACCTATTTATTAAATGGTTGTAAAAGTCCCAGTGAACATGGTTTAAACAGTTGACCTTTTCGAAAATTATGAATAATTTTTCTTTCTTGTCAAAGCATGTGGCCTGATTGGCTTATCTACCCTCTTCACACGTACACAAGTTTCATAGCAAATAATAATTATAAAGAGGAATAAAAGAAATTTTTTTTTTGAATATGAAGTATTGATGTACGAAAATTGCAAATATATATTTGACAACATTATTCGTCATATGAATAATAAATATATATTTTGTACCATGACTTTTATAATTTCAGCACCTACTATACCAGAAGTGTGCATTTTTTACATGTGTTAGCTAATATAAAATGCATTTAGAAATTGACCTTTAACTACCAAAATTACAGTGCAATATGAAATTCATTTCAATTCACCACAACTGAAGAAGAAATTTAACACCCTTTAGTGATACCATCATTGTGGACCACCCTTTACGTCATGCAGACTTCCAACCGTTTTAATGTATAGTTCCCAATACTTAACTTTAAAATATGGAGTTGTCATGAATAAAATCCATCTATCTCGCGATAAAACTTAAACGTCAATTTTCTGAGGAAACTTTAAGATACTCTAAGAGGCGTGGTTACCTTAAAACTTCTAGCCAACTGAATATAATACGGTAGAGTTTACAAAATTCGGCTTTGAATTGCAAAGTGAAGGTCTATATTATAGCATATCTTCTATGTCTCCCACTCTACCGTACCCCTTCTACGTCACAATGTCACATTCTCTTAATCTTTATTCTGTATTAAATTGTACCTTCCCATTTTTACCATAATTGCGTAAAATTATGAAGCTAACAGAAAAATGGCGAAAGACCATCGGACAAAATGGAAAATATTAGGACCTTGAATAAGTTCTCGCTGTTTCTTCAAAGGTGGTAGTAGCAGTACCCCGTTCGTGGAATTTCGAATGGTAACACACATGCAAGGCAGTAGTGTATCTAATCTTAAATTTCAGTGTATGGTAGTTCACTTTAGTGTAAAGAAAGTAATTTTTTTCTTAGTTCTGAAAATGTCTACTTTTGTGCCGAATAAAGTGTATTTGCGGGGAATTTTATTGCACTACTTTATTCAAACGAAATCTGCAGCTGAAGCACATAGAATTCTTGTTGACACTTATGGTGACAATGCTTTGTCGGATGCGACATGCACAGACTGGTTTCGACGCTTCAAAAATAATGAATTTGAACTTGAGGATAAAGAACGTTCTGGCGCACCGAAAAAATTTGAAGACGAAAACTTGGAGGAATTACTCGAATATGCTATACTATATATATTATACTTTGAATGAAATGTTTTTGTTTCTTATAATTTAAATATATCTTTTATTTTATAAAAGAAACAGCGAGAACTTATTCAAGGTCCTAATATTTTGTCGATTAAACTTCATTGCTTTAAAATTACTTTTTTGCCAACCCAATATTTAGAGACGCTTTTCCTGTTCGTAAGAATTCTTCCTTTCACGGCAGCAATAATTTAATTTTGAATATGTTTAGGGTAGCTTAAATATTTCATCCCAAAATGTGGCTTCAAGCTAGCGAGCATTGCAGTGGAAGGGTCAATAGCGGAAGAATGAAGCATGGGGGATGCAAAGCAACAATCTATTGTCACCTTGGAATTATTGATTAGAAGGGAGAGTTACACGCGAATATAAAGTACATCTGTGGCGGAGTCCACGCGCGTTGCTAGTAGACAAGCAGACATGCAGTCTAAACTGAAGTAGTAATATAGGCCGTGCAATATATCCGTGTCAAGTTGACCAATGCCCTGTCCAACCCACCATACATCAACTGCTGTATTGTGGCCACTTCGGATTATCCCGGCTTCGAAACGGGTACGATTTCAAATTTCCACACCGAGTTTTGCCACGTATCAGCGCTTCAAACGTTCTGGTACGCGCGAATCCCTCTGCACCTTTCATTCGGACATGCCAGATTTGTCCAGCAATCCAGAGGGTTGACCACTTTTTTTCCACGTGGATCAAATTTCAGCTTCTATGAATAAAATGGAACATCTGAAAGCGGTTCATCTGCCCGGCGTACCGTTTCCGAATTTCGAAATGGGCGAAAGGATTCGTCCAAGGTGACACACCTATTGGATTACTCGCGCAAAGCGACAAAAACGAGAAAGACGATGTCGACCTTGAAAAAACGAAGAAGAAGCAGCCAAAATTAATCTTTTCATCCAACAATTTTAATAATCTGCGAATTACACGTTCTAGTAATTTATTTTTTAAGGAGAATCATTGGTAAAGATTCATGGCAGTAAATGATCAGTAAATTGCGGATCTATATACATTCATGGCTTATGAAAATATTTTAAAAAGACTAGAATATAAAATTCGATAGAACTCTGTTCGATTTCTATTCGTTTTAAAACATTAAGACAATTTACCAATGCCCATATGTTATTTTCGATTTATTAAAATTATTGAAAATACAAAGAAAGTTTTATATGGCTTCTTTGTCTTGCAATCGACGAAGACAATTTTTATTTTGCACAAAGATCCGCAGTCTAATAATTACCCATGCACGTATAAACTTTCTAAGTAGCTCCTAGTTCATATAACAGACACAGAACATTATTATTTTGCAATAACCATTAAAAATTCGCAGTCTACACTTTAATCATTGACTAATTTTCGAAGCCCCTTATTTGTAGGTTTCATACTTATGGTTGAAAAACAACAAAGATATTTGAGGTGGCTACGTTAGGTGACTCACCCTGTATATTATAGTAAAAGTCGCACAAAATATAAATAAATTTAATCTAGTTGAATCATTTTTGATGTGTGGTAGGTTCAGTGTTAAAGTGAAGGGAGGTTTGAATGCTAAAAGCAGGGGATTTGGGACAGATCCAAAGGTCACGCCCTTGCTCATAGGTCATTAGACTCTTCCACGAATATTTGCCATAATTATTAATGCCACGCCATGAACGCCGCTGCTAATGCACATTAGGATCTCCTCAAGATCAAATAGGACCTGGCGCAATGATTGGCTTCCTGTTCTGAAAAGCTCCATAACTTCTAGCTCGACATCAGATCGGCCATTAAGACGACCGCTCGTCAGCCTGATCCAGCGAGACTTTCAATCAACCTTTTCACCGGGGCCGGCAATAATTCAGTCCGATCACGTGCAACGAGTTCATTTACTTTTATGAAAGAAATGCTACGGAACCGGCGCGGCATCGTCGAGAAAAGGCCCGCTCCGACTCATCCGCAGGTTCCCGGTGCTTATTGCCCTCCCCCACGCCCCTGAGAGCTGAATCTGCCAAGGGAAACAATTAAGGGGCCGCACGATCGTGATACACGTTCTCGTTACCGGTGGAACTCTCTATCGAGGTGTTCGGGAACTGCCATGTGAAACTTTCGTCAATTAACCGGGCGAATCGGGCCACAAAAGGAACAATTGCCAGCTTTCGCGTGACCAATTAGAAAGCCCAATATCACCAAGTGCCGGGGCCCCGGGTTTCTGGCCCGCGATCGATTAATATGGAGCCGTTAACTTTCAATGGGTTATCAAACTCGATGGCATTGGTACATTTCACGGGGCTGAAAGAAAGAGAATTATCGGTCGGAAAAGTTCCGTCGAGTTCGCGATCTCTGTTTGACTTTAAAGCTCCCGCTGCCCGATGAAAGAGCTTCGAACTCATTCACGGATTGTGCGCCGAGGAAAGACCCATCGACTACTTCCGTTTTCATTGCTCGTAAATATTTTGTTGCTCCCTGGACAATGATCGGCTCGTGAATCTCAAGTTTTTAAGGGCAGTTCACCAAACCGCTGGAATCTTCCTGAAAACCTGCTGCTTTAGGCCGCTATTACACGAGGACACTTGGTGGCGCAACTCGGTTGCGCCACCAGTGTCGCAGCACATTTAATGAATCGGCAACTTGGTGGCGCCACCGAATTGAACAGCTTTTATGAATCGGTTCAGGTGGTATTACCAAGCGTTCCGATAAACATTTTACGATAAATTTGGTGGTAATTTGAACGTCAATGTCGTCAATTGTTCATGTATTCGTGATTCTGGTGGCGCAACTTTGGTGGCTTTGTCTAATAGGCTACATTCAAATCAATGCCCCGGCTGGTGGCGGCGCCACCAAATGTTGCCCGGCCGGTTGCCGATGCCGTCCACCAGATCGGCAACAATTTTTGGTGGCTGCACCAAGTGTCCTCGTGTAATAAGCTCCATATGATTCAATGCCCCACGACGTGCTGAGCCACTGGTGGCGCAACTCGGTGGCCTCGTCTAATAGCGGCCTTAGCTCTTTTGTTTCACAAAGTTCTCGTTTTCATGCATAAAGGAGGGAAAGAGTTGCGATTTATTACTAGCGAAGAGAGCGACGCTTTTGATAATCGTGTCTTGAGAATCGCAGCTCCATTGCACTCATACCCTTAGCGTCAATCACTAATGCGTAACAGTTACGGTAGAGATCTTTTCACAGTTACAGAGAGTTGTTGACGAAATCGTTAGAATTTTAATTCCCACTGTTTACTCATTTCTCCAACTCTGTCAATCAAAAACCAAAAAGTAAAACGTTCTATTTGTCGCATCCCTCAAAATGTTTCTACTTGCGACGTGAGCAAATACAGGAGGACCCCATATAACACGAGAGACACGTTCCATGTTATAGGGATTTTGCAGTGCACAGAAAGTTAGCCCCGAATAAATGAACTTTTTCCAATACAGCAGAGAGTAATACACATTTGAGAGTGCCGAACAACTTTATATCATTGCTAACTCCGTATTTTAAGTGATTGAAACGCAATACAGTAAAGCCTCGATCTAAGAAAAACCGTCGGGTCCGTGCTGTTTCTTAGATCTTGTGGTTCTACCACGATCCGTCAATTGAACCACTAAAAACAGTTCAAATTGGAAAAAGGGAATATTGTTTAATGAAAATTTCTTTTCAGACAACTTTAGAAAAATATTAAATTAGTATCCAAATTTTATAATCGTTATTTTACTGAATTACTATTTAATTGCTTTTCTACAGTTACGAAAATAGTTGGATATATGATTACAAGGGGAAGAACAGAATGAAGCAATTTCAGAGTGCTTTGGAGGGAGCGTCCTACTTTAGCGTTGCACTCTTGCACGGAGCTTTGCTGGGTAGTTAATCTACGAAACAAGTTTTCGAAAGTCGTAGATTAACCGCAAGAACCGCTGAAATTTGTAGCATTTTTAAGAGGTGGAAGAAATGCGAGAAGCTTCTTGGGATTCTGCTGTTAAAAATACATTTTCACCGTTTGGAATAATACATATAATGACTTGAAGAAAAATTTATACGATAATCGCCATGAAACATATACTATCATATCATATCACGTATGTATAATCACAGCTTTATTACAGAAAATTTTAATTGTAATGACTGTTTTAATACTATTTCCACGGGATTCCTCGTGGTATAGAGACATCGATTCGTTGTGATCTCGAAGAATTCATGGAAACATATGAGAGGGACATCTATTCGAGCAACGATCGGCAGTAAATTTAAATTCCACCCGTTACATGCCGACGATATGATCCTGCAGGCGTAGAAGACGTCGATTGAAATGCTGATCGACCGAAATGTCGCGGCCCGACAAGATTTAAGGACCTCTTCAGGTTTACGTGGTGGACTCGGGCCGGGTACGAGCCAACTTTCGAAACTTTCGAATTTTATTTACTCACAGCAAATTCCCTGGATCGAATAACAATTACGATGAGCTGCTACCCTACGACAACTCTGTCAACGTTTCGGAAAACACTTTTTCGACGGCACGTTAGTCGATTTACTATCCTATAAATATCTTATCTCGCAGGGGTTGTTTTTAAATGGTGTTTCTACCACATATATTTTCCTGTTGTATCACGTAGCTCATAAAACAACACATTCACCCTGAACTCCGAAGATGAATCTGTAATTATCTAATTTCATCACAAGGAATTGCAATATAATTATTGCATTGTGAAAAAACAGCATATTTCAGACAAAGCTTGAAAAGAACAATATCATCGTTTGTTTAATTCTCTATATTTCCAGCTTCACTCGCCGGAGAAGATTATCAGAGCAGTTTCTAATTCAATCTCGGTTTCATAGAATCCGTGGCCTGGAGCGAATCTGGCCGACAGTTGAAATGCCATAATTATCGTTATAAGTTAAACTCGCTTTGAATTTTAAGTTGCTTTAGAACGATTATGAAATTGATTTAGAGAAGAGAAGCAAAATCACGACGGATAGGTCTGGCCTCGCCTCATAATCATTTTACATGCCGTTTAACGTTAAAAGTTCCGCTAACTTATATTACAGTGAGCGATCTTTTTAACTGCAACCGAACTCGGAGACAGTTTTAAAGTTCATTTTACTACGATTTTAAACATTTTAATACGAAAATTTGAAACAACGACATCGTGAAAAAATTATGTCAATGAATTCCCTTTGCCAATCCATCAGGAATTATCCGTCTCGTTTTTCTGATTAAAATGATACCAAACACGATACAATTCCGATCACAATTACGTGTGTAACAGGGGATTAACGTCACGCACTTGACATTTACAGAATTCATATGTCTCTACCATAAATGTGAAGTCCGAAACTTCGCCTAATTATGGTCGTAAATATGTCGAGTTTGGAGTCATTTTAATCAGAAAAACGAGACGAATATGATGGTAATAATTTGAGTCGTGAAAAAGCGAGAAATAAAAAGTTTTTGATTTTAAATTTTTCATCCGCCACTGTATGTATCATTTTGTGTGGAGACTGAATCGAGGCTTGGTTGAATAACGTCGATAGGAATTTCGCAAAGGATCTGTTGACCGAGTTTTCCCGGTAATTGTCACTACTCTATGAATTCCCTTTGCTAATCCATCAGAAAGGAGCCGATCGACGCGCGGACACATTTACTGAATTACAGCGTCGTGACAGAATGATTCATGAGTGACAATTCCGATCCCGACCGGCCGACTTGTTAGTTCGTTTGCAAAACTGGCCCGGGTACAATTAGCCCTATCCACTCGCATGATCCGCCATGATGACGCGCAATTACTTATTGTTGCTAGCCGTATCCCGGGCATAGTATTTACGGTCTTGTTGCCGAACAACTAATACGTGGCTACGTATATGTGTTAGAAATCAGTCCGCCTACGTTAACTAACGAACTCGCGCTTCGTCGGACCATTCACGATGCCCACGGAATCCTAAATTTTCCAACAATGGCGCGCCTGTGCGTGTAGAAATACATATATATATGTCCCGCCCGGTAATCTGATTGTTCCTTCGAACGGCGAAATTTAAAGTTAAAATTAACATTTACGTACTCCCGAAGGTAATTAGCGGGCCCGGATCTTCACGCTAATTTCCATTTTCATGTATTACTCAGCAAAAACCGGAATACGAAAGAATTTCATTTCGTTGAGTGAAACATTTCTTTCGGCGAAAGTGGAATAACTACGTTCTTGACATTTTTTTTTTTTTTGGAAGTTGCTTTAGTGCAGCAAGGATTTTTCTTAGATCAAGACTTCACTGTAATTCGTGAAAATTACTAGTGAAAACGAGACGAAATCTTAAAAGCATTCGATAAAAAGTATTTGTACAGCAGTGTCAACTGAGAAGCATTCTGCCCCGATCGCTAACATTGTTGCGAATAGAAGACGCAGGCCAATTTTATCTGGAATGTTCAATGTGGACACCGATTTGAGATCACGGCGGACAATGTTGAGGTAGCAGGAAGAGGGGCGGCACCGAGAAAGAATGTCGGGGGTACGCAGCGCACCACGATAGATGACAAAATGATTAATGATACCGGGCTAATAAAATATAATATTAAATTCCACGGCTGGGGGGATTATACGTCAACTCTCGCGGCGCACTGAGTACGACACAGTAGATCGCAAAGAGTTCACCGGGTGAAATAATTAATTCCTCAATTTTTCCCCCAGGCCCCGGCTCTGCTCATAATGCGCACTCGGGCTTTATTTCGTTAAAAGTTTCCGCGGAGCTTGAAATTTCTGAGGCGGATTAATTTTTAACGATTCATCGCCGGGAAAAACAGTTTGTTGGATGAGAAGATTAATAAGTTCGGGCAAATTGTACAGCAACATAAACACGGTGACCTGATTAAGCTAAATGGTCGCGCAAATAACGTTTTTAATCGAAGAGGACTGCAGGTTTAATCCATGCTCAATATACAGGGTGTCTCAGCCGATTCCGACGTCTTGATTTTCTCGCCGTTATAAATCTGACTATTAAATTTGAATCGTATCAAGTGGGGCATGATTTAAAGGTCATATGAAGGTCAACCTTGTCTTTAAAAATTGAGTGATGTAGATAGGTATTAATCTACTCGTGTCGAAAAGTTGGATGTTTACTCAGTAAATAATTATTTTTTAAAGTAATAATGATAACTTGTTTGGTGCACTAAAAACAAATATCAATTTTATATAAATTTCAATAAATTCGCTAATTTATATTTTAATTTGAAATTTCACCTGTTCAGGAAATTTTTCAATTTACATAATTGCAAGACACCATTAACTAAGGTGTTATTTATTACAGAAAAGGTTCAACATAACAATAATTGCTAAACACATTTAACAGTACATTTTTTAAATTAAAATTTCTTGAAATTTTAAAAATCTTGATGAAGAAAATCTCTCAATGAATAAAATAAAATTAAAAATAATATTATTGAGGGGAATAATATTAAAATTATGTAGATAATTAATCTTATTAATCTACGATAACGGGGTGTCGTAAAAGAGTAAGTAAGAGCAGCCCTAATGTATATGATTGAAATCGGAGAATAATTTTTACGGCGGTCAGGGAGCAACGTTGAAAAGCGTTGAACGGGGCCAGCCAGAAAACAGAACGCAGGCTGCTGAGACATCCGAGACGTCGTTCCTCCGTGAAACAATATTTCCTGACAATGAGTCCGGGCCACAGCGGTGTCTACCGGCACGATGCAATTAGCAAAGTGCCAGGAACATTACTCATTACACATTGTGTGCGTAACCGGCACACGAGCTACCGGAATACGCATAACTAATGATTGGAAGTCTGACACGCGCGATGGCTTTCGTCGGCTGCCATTTTCGTTCGGTTATTTCTCTAACGCATTTCCCTGTCAGAAAAGAAGCTAACAAGGGAAGGACTCCAAGTGTCCGACTTCGATTTTGATAATTTTTTGTGAGACGATGGTATATGGATCCCTAATGGTGTCTGCAAAATATTGGGTTTAGCTACTCAATAGTTTTAAAGATATAAACAATTAAAGTTTCATACCTTGTTTGATGGGAATAGCATCAAACTTTAATTGTTCGTATCTTTAAAACTATTGAGTAACTACACCTAATATTTTGCAGACATCATTAGGGATCTATATACCATCGTCTCACAAAAGATTATCAAAATCGAAGTCGGACACTCGGGGTCCTTCCTTTATAAGCGCTCATGTTTTTTGCTGAATTCTCGAGTATTAAAACAGTGGTTTAATTGGTAATTTCATTTTATATCACGGATTACACTCTGCGAACTTTTAAAAGTTAATCGAAGCTCCCTCAGCAGTCGATAATTTTTAGAGAAAAACTTTCCAGGTAAAGAATATTTGTTTTACCGGATACGCCATAAATAAACAATGTTTACGTATTCATGGAGGAACCACGAGAGTGGCTTCGAGAAAATAAAAAGTTTAAAGGTTGAACGCGTAGTTTATTTCTGCTCTCTTCTTCGAAAGAACGATAATTATCGGAGATTTTAAACTCGTTGCAAGGTATAGTCATAATCTCCGCCCCGATACGCATATTTTGATATGATCTAATAATTAATACGCTTCTATTAATCAATTTGTGCATAATTAGGCATCGTGGAGCGGTATTTTACTTTGCTTGCAGAATGTTTCATGTTCTATTTATCGTAAATCTATTCTATTTATTATAAATAAATTAAAAATTAATTTTTTCCGGTGACGAACGACACCGCACTTCCCGAATTACCGATTTTTATAATTACGTTTTCCATGAAACTTGAATCCTTTTATTAAAACACGCACAGTTTCGACGAAAATCAATATTCTAAAAAATCCTCTACGTGTTTCGTTAGCGACTGCCATGTAGGAACTTCAAATATTTGGTTTTTATTTTAGTTCAAACTATGGCGCTGAAATGTATGTCGCGACAAAAAGAATGGTCCAAACTGTTGATGCTTTACAATAATTCTATTTCAGCTATTTTGTATAAAGAAGGGAAAAGAAACGAGCACGATAATTCCTCGAGAATTGTATAATAAAGGCTACGTACCGGGTGATTCACAAGAAACAGGCTTGAAGATGAAGAAAACTTTTTTAAGCTATTTACTTTTTGAAGCTATTTAGGTGTTCTAGTTCTCGTGGATCAACGCGTGTTACAAGAAAAATTGGAAGAAATGGAATTTTACACAGGATAACCTAACCTCTTAATACAAGATTACATCTTATCGAATTCTGTGGATTTCATTTAAAGGACCTTTTACTAAGATTTAATCTAAAATTCCGTTTTCTACAATTATAAATTTACTATTTACATTATTGAATTCTGTGGATTTCATTTAATGGACGTTTTAATAACTTAAGAACAGTACATTCACATCCTCAGGCTACAGCCCACTCTCTTCACTTAAATTATAACTATGATTTCAGAGGGAGATCAAAGCACATGAATTTAGCTATACAGACTCTGAGATAAAGTGTAAATATTTTATTTATTATTAAAATTACTATCTAATTTATTATTAAAATACCTACTGCAATCAGTACAAATCCCCGAGCACGAAAGCTGAACTAATTAAGTCTTGTAAAAGTTGTGCAGAGGTTTAGCATGGAAGCGGATCTTGAAATATGCATATCTTCCCTAAAACTCGTGCAACAAGAAAGCATACATTTTTCAAAACTTCGGATAGAATAGTTTCGCTTCTCGATGCAGAACTCGTTCGAGATGAGGAACTCTACGAGGTCCATCCAGTGGATATTGCAGAATTCGTGTCGGACAGTGTGATTGAAGAATCCTCTTCCTCAGATTTCATAAGTTTCGATTTGGATGAAGAAACTTTACTTTATACTTCGCAGTTCAGTAGTCTTATTTCACCGAATGTGTCGGAAGTTATCCCTCCACCGGTATCTGCAGGTTCTTCACCGGAAAATATATATGAAGTTTCTTAAGCTGTTATTTATAAAAATAGTAGACTGAATGTTTTCAATATTAAAATTATTGAACTTTGAGCGCGGATATCTTGGAAACTATACGAGAAGTCCCAAAAATGTGGCACTTCCTTGAACACTGGTCTAGTACTTCATCGCCAGCGTTCCTTTTTATTTGAAGCTTGTTCATTTGTTTCCTCCGGTTACTATTTCCTCGACGCGTCGACAAGCCAAACACATCTCCAGCCGGCTGCATCTCGTTCCCTTTTGCTTTCCGATCTTCAAGAATTCCCGAGTATCCATAAGGAATTCTGGCCTTGCGAAATATTGCCGCTACTTTGGGACTTCTCACGTGCAGACGCAGTACCATAAATTCCATTTTATTTTCGTCCGGTTATGGTTCTCATTTCTCCTTTTATTAAATCCTTTTTCCATTCCGCCCATTTCCTTAAAGATCGTTTTCTCGTCGGGCTCGTGCAACACCTGGCAAACAATTCCTCTCTTTGGTGGTTTTTAGATCCTCCTTCGCATAAGTCCGAAATTACGTTTCTTCCCCTTTCGCGCGCAGCCCTGCTTTCGCCGAGTCAATTTCTATACAAGATTTCGATTTCGAGCTTTGGTTTCTCTTTTACCCCGCGTTCAGCCCGTCGTTTCTCTTCCGCCATTACTCGCACGACCTTCGATCATTTTACTCCGTTAAGTAACTCCATTTTTTCTTGTATCAATTTATTCGAATCGCAGCAGTTTAACTTTTTTAGCACTTCAGTTTATTTGTATGTTAGCTGTGTGAGTAAATTTATTTTTCTAAACCTTTGCGTGCATTGGGAGCATTTGCCAGTACAAACAGAGATAAATAATATGCATTTTTAGCATGGAACAGGACCAACCTGGTTTCCCCAGGTGAAGCTCAGCCTTTAAGCATGTTAAGAGTGGGAATAACCATGATACCTAACGTTTATCTAACAGTGTGTACAGAAACACGAAGATCAGCGTGGTACGAATGAATCACCAATCTTTTCTGCCGAGGAGAATCGTAAGAGTCCCGCGAGGAACAGTAAAGTGGTCGGATTCTTGGGAACATGTGATCCGAGGAGAGGCGCGAAAGTTGTCGGCAGAAGACCGAACGAGAAAAGAAAGGGGGAATAAAAAGCAGAAGAGAAGGTTCGCAGACAACGGGTGCACAGACTTGTTTGGAAGTTTATCATTACTTTGCACCCGCGCATCGGAACCGAGTTCAGCACCTCGGGTCCGATACTCGCCGACTAATATCATTTTAAAACCAAAGTTTCAGCGAAAACTTTTATTTATTATTTCCTTGTAGCCCGGAGAGTGGAGCGCTGCAGGAGAGATAAGAATGTTCGGGAAAATCTTCAATCGAACTTCTTTTATCCAGCGCCGCGTTTACTTACCCGGCGTTGTTCCGAAGTTATCGAGCGAGTATCGGAGAACAACGGAATGGAGATCGGATACTAAAGAACGGGTGCGATCCCTGCAATGCTGGAAGATGATTCAGTCGTTTCGACGACGATGTGAAGTATATTTCGTTTCGGGGTTCATTCAAAAAGAAATTAGCCATTTTCATTTATGGAGGACATGGCATACCTTTCACCCTCGTACGTTCCTTAGGGATAAGATTTAAGCTATTAGGTCTAGAAATCTTCCTCCTTCTTCTTGATTTCACAGAACCACCATAAAAGGCTAAGAAAGGCAAAGCAAAAATTCTGAAAAAATTCATAGATGTGCATTCTGATAGCTGAAATGTGCCTGATTTTTTTAGAAATTTCAATTGAAGAGTTTCCATGCCAAATCGATCACTTTTTGCAGGCACCATCGTCGATTTTGTTCTAAATGAAATATGTTGTAGTCCATGTGAAATTAGGGGGGTTTAAGTCATCATTTTGACGATTTCGAATTTTTTTAGAAATGGCAGGCCTTCAAAGTTTTCAATTTTTTGAGCTATATTTTCAGGAGACATGTCAGGTACATATATTGTTCCTAAAAAAAATGCAAATTTCAGATTGTGGCCCATTGTGATCAAAAACGCATGGTTCCTTGGAGACTTTTGTCCCCCACAGCGAGTACTATACAATGCAACAACAAAAAGAATTGACCTTGAAAAAAGGGCCAAGGTTAAGGGTGAATTTTGCGGTCGAAACGGTTGTAACAACACTGCATTCAGCTCCAGATGGTTTAGGGTATGAAAATTGTTACAATGTCGCATAGCGTTCACCGTTAGGGTGACTATACTTGGCTCCCCTCCCGGGCGGGCGACGGGCCGCGCCGAGGGGGGAACAGATTCGAAGTGGAACTGGGGATTTCTATAGGAGATACGGTACGTCAGGTTCAAACGACAGATTCGCCGTGGCCCCGGATGATCGGTTCATTTCCGATCGTTGTCCACAATCAACAATACACCCTTGGACATTCCGGATTCCAGATCTGTCGGCACGGTCGGTTCCGTAAGCGTTTATACATCCGCGGCGCTTGCACACCCGCCCGGCTACACACACACATAGGCGCACACGATCGCGCAAGAATATATCAGCGGTGAGTCTGTTTGCATGCGGTCGCCGTGTATGTACGCGCGCCTGTCCATGTGGTCGTCCATGTATCGGTACATCGCAGCTAGGAACCAGGCTCCCCTTTCGTTGCAATAGAGCTTGTTATCTGGCGAACCCGGCCACGGTTGATGTACCGTTTATTGCTGGCGTAGCAACTGCGACAACACTCGACTCATTGTGACCGGGTCGTGGCTTTTTGGAACGGACGCGCGTACAGGAAAAAGTAGCAAGTGTCCCGCCGTTGTTGTATCGGAGCCCTTTCATCCCCGGCCCAGCGAGATATATTTCGCTCCGCGGGATAATTTGCCGCGCCAATGATGCCTGGCCCCCGCTTTTGAGGAAACGACTCGTATTGTTCCGCGTTCTTTTGATTCGGTCCGCGGTCCTTGTTTTTGCCCTCTGCCCTGCCATTGTCGCGCTATCGAAAACGGTATTGGAATGGCTAACTTCCCAGCCATTTAAAGCCCAAGCTTGGTCGTACTTTTGGAACCTGTCGTAGTACCCTCCTCACAGCCTCTTTGACGCGTTCCACGCGTTCAAAATGGCATCCTTTTAATTTTTGGAAACAAGAAGAAGTCGGCAGGAGACAAGTCAGGACTGTACGGGGGTTGAAGAAGAAAAGTTTTGGTTGAAAGTGCTCGACGAGGGTACTACGAGAGGCTCCAGATAACATTCCAGGGAGCATATAAAGCATGGAAATCGCACTGGAAAAAATGTGTCGACGCCCAAGGCTCCTACTTTGAAGAATTTTAAAGGTTTGTATTCATATGTTCAATAGATTAAAAAACAAAAAATGTGGTCGCATTACTTTCCGGACAGACCCTGTATTTCCTATCCTCAAAACAGACATTGGTACCGTTCTAAATGACACGATGATACAGTAAGTTTTGAAATAAAAGGGAGAGGACACTTGGAGCTGCAAACCTGACAATCGGCGTGTCTGGTAGCCTAGTGATGGTAGCTTTTCCTCGCGGATTGAGTCGTGTTACTATTTCCGTGAGAGTAAGATCGCATGGTTATTCGACAAGCGTGCGTTCACGGTCCCTTCTGATTTATCAATTTTCAATGGCGGGCGTTGTCCTTCCGGTCAGACGAATCTTCTTTTATCATGGTCGAGGAACGGCTGAACGGTTTTCATGTTGGTCTTGGGGATTAGTTGAAAAATGACCGGTGGCCTCGGGGGCCGTCAAGTGCCATTACACCGGACGTGGATAGGTTACATTTTTAATTTCCTCGTTCGGCCGTTTTGACGGAACATCGATAATGGTTATCGTGCCGGAGGCCGATACATCGTCGCCCGGGTTTCAGGCGAATTCACTTATACGCTCGATGGGTATGTCTATATAAGCGGAACGTGACACACGATCGAGATTAATGAACGGACGTGCGAGAGAGTCTTGAGGGGATTCGTTGGGCCGCGTGGCTATCGCGAATTTATCGCTACGAAAATAAAGCGACCAGGAAAATGAAATCGATATCGGTCCTGACACCATTCCGGCTCCGGGACTTGTCTGGCAGGAACGCTGATGCGTCCGTTTCGCCGCTTCGCGAGCGACAAAAACGAACGGCCCAAGAGCTAAAACGAACGGGACACACGCGGATGTATATCGTGAGTCACGTGACCCACCGATAATACCGGTGAATATCGACGCGAAGACCAATTTATGGCAAGTCGCGAACATCTGACTCAACGCTGCCGTCACTCTCCTCATTCGCAGGCTCTCTGGACCTAACAAATTCCTGGAGACAGTGATTTTCAGTATAACAGAACCCCAGTTGTGTGAATGAATTCAAGGACGTTTACCACACAAATTATGTAGACAGTGGAAGATGTCCCCACTCAAATTATGTCAACAATGTTTACTCCAGGGCACTACCATCAGCCTCCTTTCCACCTTCATTCAGCATAAAACCCAACAACCTTTAAGAAGCGTCACACACGCAGAATTCCGACAAACCCCGCCATACCCCTCAGGGGCGTGCCATCGATGCTATATTTTTGTGTGCCAGATAAATCATTTCCGCCGGCGTTCTCTTTTGCCTTCTCCCACAAATTCCCCTCGAGGAGAATCCGCGTTAGCTCTGATAAGAATTCCACTCAGCCAGCCGAGATCAGGCTCGATTACATACTTCCACGTCGAGATTCCAGCTTTGGAAAAATTAGCTGAGTTATTATGGCAAACGACGCATTACCAGAATTGAGTGTTTCTACGATACAGCAGCTGTAAACATATCGCTTGTTTATCCTACCCTTGAAGTAATTAGGGGATGATCAGGGGTTGAAATAATTAGAGGTTGCCGTCTGCGAGTCCCGCCAGGCACCTTCGTTTTCCGCCCCTCGCCCAGCTGTGCTGCGGAGCCCGCCTTTGCTTCCCCCATAAAAGTAAACACAACAATTTCATTATAAATAACAGCTGAACGCGGTGAACGCGTCTCAGGATGGTCTGAAGTTAGCCGAATTACGGAATCGTCGAAGATCGTTAATGGTTGATTACGATTCTGCGGGGAAGAGGAATTGTCTCGCGTTCCCCTCGAGGGGCTCGCGTTTAGAGCCAAATGAAGACTAAACCGAAAGTCACTTAACGAGAGGATCCCGCAGTAGAGGAGGAACGGCGGGCAGCCACGAAATAGGGGAAAAAAGGGGCGAACAGGGAAGACAAATTGCGGCGGAGGGAAGCCGTAGTTTCTGGCGCGGGGTCCAGCCGGGCGTGGGCGTAAGCGCGGGCACGGAAACCGTCGGATGATTCCGGGGACGGGAATTAAAAGGAAATTCGGCCGCAACGGGGAAAATTTTCCCGCAAAACGACCTCGTTGCTCTCGTCGAATTGGACTCTAATTAGAAGGAATCGAACACGCCGGCTAGAGAATACGATAGCCGAGAGGGGATAACACGACGTCGTTCACTTTATCGTCGCCGCGCCGCGCCGGCGGTTTATTTCGTTTCATGGAAATTGTAACGAGCGCCTCTAACGATCCTCTTCTTCGGCTGAATTATCGCATCGCCAACTCGATGTATGCCGGTATAAAACGGTTTTTAGCGTTGTTACTCTGCAACTCGTGCTTGATCGTACTTTAACTTTACGCGACACCAGTTTCCGGTTTCCAACGTTGATGATTTGCGATTGTTGTGTACTCGACTTAAGGGACATACATCTGGCACAGGTCGGAAAGTGAGCCTGACTTTTGGAATTATTTTTATTTCAACGAATGGTTGTGTTAAGAAAACATTTAGTGCATAAATTCTGTCATACTTTTATCTAACAAATACTAAATTTTTGCTGAAAAATATCCAATAGCAGTGGGGTGGCAATCATGTTTATGAGATGGTTTTGAAAAGTTCGTTTTTGCAACCTCGAAATGAAATTCCATTTAAAAAACGTGAAGTGACCTTGAAATATCCTTGAGAAAATAAAGTATTAACATATTACGAGAAGATACTTTAGTTGGCAACCCGATCGGTTTCAATTCTATCATACCGGAATTTTTCTCATTAAAACAAGCCCCTCGTGAAATGGGGATGTAGCAATTTTCGTCCGGCTTCGAGCTCGGCGTCAGACTTTACTTTATCAGTGAAACATCCTCACTTTCTGATTAATAGAATCACGCAACGCCGGCCGAAGCTTTTCTCTTGCCAAGCTACACATTCATAATTACAGTTACCACCTAAAAATACCTCTGTTCTGCCCGCTTAAGACAGAGAGGAGACTTTCCAGTGGTTCTTTAAACACAGACCCCTTTTCCCCGAGATTTTAAGCGCGTTTACCTTCCGCTTGCGGCGCGTATTGTGCTCAATTTTCGTGGGTCTCTCTTATGATTACATTCCGCAATACAAGACCGCCGGGAGCTGCGAGAAAAAAACCGGATAAAGCTAGCCCGGGACGCTTTCATTTGTACCACCACCACGAACCCGCTCGTTTTAATTCCATCCGGCGTTTAACTGGACACAAGATTACCGCGGGTGCTTCAAGAAGGACCGCGAACGTGTGTTACGCCCAGCCCGGAAATCCAAGTGTCACGTGTCCCTCCCAACTCGACCGTAGCTACTTTCGTTCGAGGAAATTTACTCCCCTAACAAAATCCACTTTAGGTGCTTCGGACGGTTCAGAGGCGTTAATAAAGAGCTCCGCTATCGGAAGAAACGGCTACTTTACTTTACCGGACTCAAAATGTGTGCCTTTCTCCTACGAATTATGATTGTAGTTGGTACGTAATCCGGTACATTTGTACCCGGAGAACCTGCAGATCGAAGTTTCGATCCTGTAGGATCAATGGTTCAGGAGTTATGCATGCTTAAATTTGAGCAATCTGCAGTGTTTTTGACAGGTAAAACACTAGGGGAAGTCGGGGTATTGTGAGCCACCTTTTTTTATTGCCAAAAAACTGCTATTAAATTAAGGTTTTCATCAAATTTCAGTAGTATGAAGATTTACCTTCCTTTTAGACACAATAGTTTAATCGAATATCTGCAAATTACATGATTTTAAGACTATTACAAAAAATTTGCTTTTTCTTGAATTTGGAAAATCTCGGGGAATCGTGAGCCACTTTCAAAATCAAATAAAAATTACAATTTCTGTTATGAAATGTTTATTCATGTATCTACTATACTACAGTCCATTGCCAAAGATATTAATTTGCATGATTGGAAAAAATAGCACTGTTCCATTTATAGTGCTACATATTTGGTCAGTTCCCTCTACTTTCGTTTCAACACGCCCAGTATAAATATTTTCGCATTTGTTATCTGACATCTTGTTAGCCGCGCAGAGGAACTTTTGTCCGTCAGGCGGCGAGAGAATGAATGCGAACAGATGCGGTCGGTTGGTCAACATTTTCCCGGTCGGTCATGGAAAAAGGATTGACAAGAGAAGGCATGCCATCGTTCTCGTCGCGAAACACTGAGATATATTTGTTCACCTAATGGACCCGCGGAGGTAACCGCTATATCAAACGAATATTCCGGAAAAATCTGCGTTCGACAGGATGACCACCTTTTGTGTCGAATGGGATTCGAGTTGAACCTTGGATCACGTTTCGAAGAATTTCTGGGCGACCGAAAACCCGGATACAAATTTCGACGGTGCGTACCAACCAGAGATGGGGAAAATAGTATTTTAAATAATAAATAATAAATAATCCTCTTTATTTTAAAGTATGTGTACAACTCTGAAAATAAAATATTTTATTTGATGCAGTAACTTCTGAAAATAAAATAATTTATTTGAGGCAGTAATTTGTTTGAAAATAGTATTTTATTTGAAGAATTAATTTGAGTTAATCGTGTTTTTCGAAACTGCTCACAATTTTCTAATCGATTAAGTAATTTGTCTGACTGTAACGACATCTTAAATATTTTGTAACATTATATTGAGTGTTTAGGGCACGCTTGAAAAATAAATGATGAGACGAGGTCGTCGTAAATAATCTCAAAGGCAGTTCACATTTATAAAAATAGATAGTAAATGAAGTTACGTTATTCTTGTGGAGATTTTGGAAGTTGTTTGCAATTTAACGTGTGAAGATTACTAATACAAGGTGTCCAAAAAATTTTGTATTTCCTTGAAAGAAATATTAATATTAATATTACAAAGTAACCAGGCGTGTATTTCATGTCCATACGTTCCACTCAAAGAAATGTTGTGCGTAATGGGGAAAAGGGTTCTTCAGAGGGAGCAGAAACAGAGGAAAAAAGCGGTTTCGACTGAGGATTTTTTTGGCGGAGTTGAACTAAATGGCAAAAAGAAATTTCTCTAGCGTCTTAGGTTTACAAGCTGAACCAACTAAAAGAAAACTGGTTGTGCCGCAAAGCGGCCGCTCAAAGGAGTTTAAAGTTGAATGAATAACGCGGGAATATGTGAAGGATCCGAAGCAAAAGAGAGAGAAACGAAGTCTCGTAATTAATTAAATTTACCCAGGATGGAACAATTTCTCTCCGAGCTCGGGCTTAAGCGTGAACAATTCACTGAAAACTTATATCGCGTCAGGAACTTGTAATTTACGAGGAAACCTACTTAAATTACGCAACTGGAGTTTTATGATTTTTCAGATTATGTTGAACCCTTCAAGTGCAATAAGTAGAGCTACTCAGAAACATTTTAAAACGGAACCCAACTATTGATAGTATCTTTTAAGATGTTATCCCGAATACAATAAACAAGTTTTGACAAAAATGTTTTGATAAATATAAATATTTTCATGAAAATTTATTAATTACTTAGCCCGAAAAGCATCTACTCAATCATCCACTCAGAGTAATAAAATACACAAATTTTATATAAGAAAATACATAAAAATTCTCGAAATCGCTGAACTTTGAACACCCATAACTTTCGAATCAGTGGATTCCTAACGATAAAACTTGGATCTTCGGTATTTTCTCGCAGGATTACATGAAATCAATTAAAAATTTCTGGGTTGCAAAGATAAAGTTCAGCCCAACATTTAGCTGCAGCAAGTGATTTAATAGAAACTGATAAACGTGGCTGATGAAACTGACTGATAAATTGTAGCCTGAGCTTGACTATTGCTTCATTAACAAATCAGATATAGTCTGTGTCCTCTTGAATCGATCTCAGTCAATTATTAGCATACGAGAAGAATTAATTCCACCTATCTCATAGAAATGGTCGTCGGTGAGTTTGGGTTAGGAGCTATATTTTCGCAGAGAAGAAAAGCGGTATGAAAAGTGGTTTCAATTTCGGCCACAAAAGGTCGCTTTCCAGACGACTCTGCATTGCGAGCTTCCCGGTTTCCCGTCAGAAAAGAATCCTCGTGAATGTCTGCGTGTGCAGAACGTTCAAAACAAACGAGTGACGAACGATTAAGTCGCGAAGATGCGGGAGCCGAGGGTGTCCGAAGGTGAATAGAGGACAAGAAAGGGTGCAAAGCCACGGGAGAGGGTCTCTATTAAAGGGCTGCTTTTTCATTCGCGGCGTCGGCGTCGCGTCGCGCGTCGCCTTGTCTCCGCAGGATAAGGGAAGAGGCTGAAGGGTGGGACAGGAAAGGCCGAAGAACGGCATCACGAGGAACTTTTTAGGGTTGAATGGATTATATGACGAACCGTGGCAAAGAATTAAGCCCGAAGAATCGGCCGGCGATAATCACCCTAGTAATTTTCCGAATATTCTCTCTCACTCTCGATGTCGCCTCTCTTTATTCCAGACTTTCCTTTGTATCTGTTTCCTTTTTTCCCCGCTCTCTCCACTTCAACTTCTCGCTCTCTATTCCTCCGCTGCTTTGTGCCTAGTCGGGAATTCTACATATTTATCCAGCGACGTGACAGGTCTCTGAAAGGTAACGTCTGAGATCCTCCATTATTTCGAAGGTTCCTGGGACGGCGGCGTTTAATCGAGTCTCGAAAGACGTCACTCAACAATGCGGAAATTTCAATATACAGTGTAGAGTGTTCAGCCTTCACCGGAGAATTCGTAACGACGAGGACTCGTTTAAGCAATCTGCAAGCTGGCGAGTCGACTCCGAGACATTCAAAATGTAACGCTCTTGACCGTTTCGTGTTGGCTTTCCCGGAAGACTTCCGTTTTCAACGAAAAAGTCGAATTCGCAGCTTGGCTATCGTTGAAATGATTTATTACCACGTTTTTGTTAGCTCGCTTTTTGGTCTGTCTGTCTGTTTGTTTGTTCGGTACAAATTTTGCAATTGATTTTAAACATGGCTCAGAACTGGATGACGATGGAATATTTAAAAAAGATTTTTTAAAAAAGCCTATTCGTTTAGGAGACATAAATTATTAATAAATTTAACCGTTACACAGCGTCTGCATCATCATCCGCACTCCACTGACCCGCTTCGCACCGAAGGAGCTCAGTTACTACGCATTATTATTTAATACCCCACGTTTTTCGTTTTAAATCTGACAAGTATTTTCATAGCTATTCAAAATTCACAATCACAAATTTTAAGGACTATCTGTACGGGGTTGGAAATCTGTATGGGGCTAGAAAAAATTATTTTATACTTTCTAGTTCGTTTTTTAAAAAGTTATTTCTATTTAAATAATTTTTGAAACATCGTCGTTCCGTCTGGGTGCGGTGTTGCCGTGACACATGTTCCGGCCTCTGCCAGGGGGTTCAACTCGTCAGAATACACAATCGTCAACGGCCGATATGCAAATGTCGCTCGGTGTACACATTTTTGTAATTCGGACGTTTAACAACGGAAATGCTAAATCAGAATTTACATACTATTAATTAACATTCATAAGCCAGCCGGGTGTTTTTCTGTAAACGTCTACAGGACAGGTGAAAACAACGTTATTAGCATGACACGGTGTAATCGTGTTTATTCAAAAGTGTATCGGCTTATCGAACAACGCTCGACACCAGAGCGCAGCGTTTTTCGCCCCGAGGAAGAAGCAAAATCGAAAACTCGCCTGTTCCATAAAAAATGATTAAATATAAACCGGCGCGTATGCCGGCAGTTCCCTAACGAGGAAATTTATAACGAGCAGCGTTTAAATCGATTTTGTATAAACAGAAGAAGCGCGCGCAGAAACAAAGCGTCTGCCCCCCCCCCCCCGCTCGCGAGTGGAGTCGGAGTTTGTTGTTTCGACGCGGCGAAAAATAACGAGGCAACGTTACGGAAAAACGCGAAAAATCCCGCGTGCCTCGGTGTTCGACATTGGGCTCGCGATTTTGTTCGCCTGCGACGAGATTGTACCGATTTTATATGGGGACGTGATTATTTTGTTGATAAGGATTGCTTGTCGAATCAGTTAACACCCTATTTCTCGGTTCTCAAATTTCATTTGAGCTTTACCGTTGAATAACTTTTTGTCAAATAAATGGTAAACCTTGACCTTGACATATGTTATCGAGGACAACATTCTGAACAACTTTTGTCTATTGCAAATACTGTATTGAATTTTACATATTACTGTTTATAAACACATTATGGGGATCAGAACAGAGTGTCACTCTATATAGGGTGAGCTTTTAATTTTGAAAGACTACTTCTGGATTTTCAAATTGTGAATATTTCGAAAACTATCTATCTCAAAATGAGAATTTTATTCAGCATTTAAATGGTGTAATGGATACATAGAATCATTATTTCGAAAAAAGCATCGGTGCGGTTTAATAACGTCGAATCGTTACTATCGGAATCGAAACGGCGGGGATGGGGTGCTAGTAATCCGAAGAAATTCTCGAGAAAAGTTTTAATTAACCGCCGACGCCCGTTCGATCCACTTTCGAAGGTACATCTGAATTTTCCAGCTCGCGGACCCGGCGAAGATAACTTCAAGATTCATAAATATAGACGATACTCTATCGTATTATTGCTTCGCCGTGAGCGCAGCCGGAATTTGTGAAAAGATCGACGTCGCTCTACTTTCCGAGCAAATATTTTTTAATCCACTCTAAATTGCGAAATAATCATTTCACCGAGAAAACGAATAAAAATTGAATAATAAGAGGAAGTAAAATAACGATATTAATCGTTCGGAAACTCGAATACATATCTAAAATTGGACGAAAAAAATTCGTAACTGGACGGGGCGAATTTTCGGCGTTCATGACAGAAACGAGTGGGTCAAATATGGGATAGTAAAACCGTTGCTACCTTTCATTTATTCAGATTTTTAAGCGAAGAAATAAATTTTTATACGTTTATAACAGAAATGGATGACTGGGAAAGAAAACTGTAAAAACATTAGACGAATTTAAGAAAGTTACCATATTAGTTTACATTGAAAAATCGAAATGTTCGAGAAATCAAAAATCCTACGCTACTTGCCTGAAGCAATTGGGGGGAAAAAGTAACGGTGTTTTAGAAAAAGCACGGTAGATAAATAATAAATAGATTAATGTAAGTGAAATGTTTAACATTGGAGACTGAAGCGTGGGGGAAAGTTGCTGGTGAGATTTCAACAGAAACGAAAGTGGATGCTTCTCAAGTAAAAAACGTTTCGCGTCGAAACGAAATATAAGCAACGACTCATGAAATGGTCAAACACAATTTTCCCACAGAGCGCGTCTCTTATGGCGCGACAGATAAGATGTTTGTACCTTCCGGAAGATGTAACTATGCCCTCCACCCCTTCCCTTTCGCGCACCCGTTTCTATACTTAGGGGCTTGAAAAGCACAAACCTCATATCGCGCGTCGGCAAATATTCATAACTTAAATATCGTTCCTCGTGGGAGGCCCAGGATGAGAATTCGAGATATATAACACCGGCGTGGTATTGCGTTCCACGTGGAAAATCCTCCCTCTCTTGACATGTGTCAAACACTATCTTTCACTCTGACTCTTTCGGAGTCTTCTTCCAGCCCTCATTTCCAGCTCTCTCCTCTTTTCACCCTTTTTCCCCTCAACATTTTTAATCATTGCTCCCATCACCATTCTTGTGCAAAGTTATTGCCACTTGTTCTCGATTCGCTCTGTTTATTATTTTTGTTGTTGTTTATTAAACCGTAGTTTAATAATTGCTTAACACTAACCTTCATTCAGAGTCCCCATATTTCTTGTAAAGTAAAAAAAAATTTACAAACACGAACATACAGGGTGAGTACGAAGAAACAGAACATCTAAATATCTCCGTTACATTTCGTTGTACAAAAAAACTTCTTAGCACAAAGTAACACTGTCAGAATTGCTCGAAATTCAACATGCGTGCCCCGGCACACTGTTCGCGCGAGCACATCTCCGTCGAAACAACGTCAGCATTTTATCCCGCGGTGAGGTGGGGGGATGAGCGAGAGGGTGTCGACTCGAAACTCGTCGTCCGTCGAGTATATCAGAGGTGTTTTCGCACGAACGAGAGAGCCACCCCTCGTGAAATGACTTCACCAGGATTGTCGGCCAGGAAAATGGTACGTTTCGAGTTCCTCAGGATCCTGGTCCGGCCGAGCGCTCAAAATTACCGGGATAAGTGCTCGCGTCGGAATCAACATCGAAATATTTCTTTGAACAACAAACCGCGAGCTGGAACCAGCTCGCACCTTAATGCACCCTTGCACCCGAACGCCAGAACATTATTTCGCCGAATGCTTCGCCAACACTTGGTCGCCGAGTGCTTTTCATTCGTGACAACCTTTTCACTCGCCATGGAAATATTTGCCACGGAATTCGGTGGGGGTAAGCTTTCCATTGCGCAGCCGGAAACACTTTTGCCTTCCTCCTATAAATTTTTGAATTCACTGGAGCATCGATGGTTCCGAAGTTATGAACGTTTAAAGTTGAGCGATATCCAGTGTTTTTCACAGGTTTTCGAAATCGCTCAACCTTAAACGTTTATAACTTTTGAACCATTGGTGCTCCGGGATCGAAACTTGGATTTCTGCTGAACATTATATAGACATTTATAAATCTACTGGATAACATAGGAAAAAGGTAAACATTTATAGGAGAAAGGCAAAAATTTCTGGTTGTGCAACAAAAAGAACAGAGATGGGGTGAACTAGTTCTTGACAGAATTTTCGGAGAACCTTGATGGGGTGGTTCCTAAGGAAGAAGTTACTTCGTATGACCTGCGCAACCAGCCCTTTCAAGGCTCTCCGACGTTTTCGGGACACCCTCTACAACAGTCAGTAATGGAGCACACGGCACGAGCAAACACTCCGGCAAAGGGTAGCGTTGTTTACGCATTATTCTTCACAAATAGCGCAATCTCTTCTGCTACTGTTCAGCGAGACACTTTCTGCTGTACAAGTGCGAGACACGTACGCGGATAACGCGGTTATTGTCAATTTCCTAAATAGCACCGAGCAAATAACAATACCTCGAGCTGAGAGTGTAGCGAAACTCGCGACGTTTTCAAAAGTGGATGGAGCACTTACAGTTTATCCAAAATGGAATTAGATTTCTGATCGCGCGGAGCAACCGACGTTATCTTTATCGGTTTCGCGTGGGACGACGTTGCTCGACGAAGTTGAAATTCCCGGACCGTAGGCTTCCGGATCACCGCGATGGACGTCAGCGAGTAATCAAAATTTTCGCAGACAATCCAAGTTCCGAGGAATTACTAGAACCGCGACGAGGCGCGCCCCGGAAAGGGCAAAAACCGGGTATGCACGAAGTATTGAGAAACTTCCGGCGAACTTTCGCTGGAACGAACTAAGTTTCAAGACCCTGAAACGAGTTTACTTCGCCGAGATCAGCCTGGATTAGGTACTGCGTCGCGACTTATGGCTGTTGGGAGTCCGCCCCGACTGGTGTGCGAACGATTTTTCAAATTATTCTGTCGGACTTGTATCGCGGGCCCACTGACCTACTACTAATTTTCGTGTCTTCTTTAACGCCCCAACTACAGGGAGCCAATTAACCCGCAGGCCGGATTATTTCCTTCGCAGCTGGAATCGTTAGAACTTCTTCGCCTGCAATAATGTCCTTTTTTCGGAGAGATGGAAATTGGGGGCAGTGGCGCAGCCAGAGGGGGAGTCAGGGGGCCAAGTTCCCCCCAAGAAAAAATATTTAGCTTTCAAAATTAAAATCGCGGAATAGTCCTGGATACCGTTGACAGATATTTTGAAATATTATTATTACGGATTATTTACTATTTACTATTTCAAATACTATTTTCCCCAGCTCTGCTATAAGGGCTATAGCCCATTAGCCCTGCGGTAAGTGTGGCCCTGCCTTTCTCAGCGAAAGGGCTGAACGGAGCCGTCACACAAATTCTTTGTGGAGTAATGATATCTGTGACCATCGGATGAACAAGAAACGATAATGGACTCCACGCTCGCAACGATTAAAGCAGCGGGAGTAGACCGGTGAAAGACGCATCATTGTCGCTTCTTGCGCAGCGAAATCACCGTGCGCCAGTGTAGTGGTGAAGCAGCGAAATTCGTAATTGTGCTTCAACCGCAGCAAACGTATTTACGTTACAAAAATTTGCCGGTAACCGCGGAACAAGCTCGGAGAAAGCAAGCGGATGGAGAAGCGGGCGAATATTACGAACTGTCATGAACCGGCGCAAAACTTGCCGTGGCTGCTGATAAAGTGGACGAAGTTATTCATCCTCCCCGGGACGAGATTATTTCTCGGGATCAGTTGGGTGCCTTGAGCTGCCGGCGCGGCGTGCAATTCGTTGCCGAGGCTTGCGGTTATGCTCGAAGCAGCACCGCATCTACTAAAATAGGAAGACCGGGGCTGGTTGAAAAGTGAGGAAGCGTACGTCCTTTTCCGGATCTATTACCAGGTTTTAATTACGCCGTAGCCATCGGAATCGTCCGACAACTTTCCACGCTTGCGCTCCCCCACGGATACTTTTACTCAATATCGACAGACGTCCAAGTATATATCCTTCTTTGCTTAAATCGTTCCCCGGCTCTGCCTTCGCGTTGTCGGCGGGATATCCTCTCAGCTATAAGTCCGATTCTTCCACTCGGCGGGCTAATGGAAACTTCATCTTGAGGGAACGATGTAGCAGGAAGTTCAGCTTCGGGAACAGGATTCAGTCGGCTGTCGGTCTCAATTAAAATTTCGTCGACGGATCCGGGCTAGACAGACTGCTGTCGGTAATGAGGACTATTATATCTCGAATATTACTTTCAACCTAGATCGAACCTCCTGTCGATGATTAAGGATCTCAATACACCGTGTAGTCCAAAAGTCCCTGAACTGAACTTCCGTCGGACGTACCATGGCTGAAATTATCATTTGGTCAGGGTCTGCAAAGATTCCTTGCGGAATCAAGAATAGACAGGACTCAAACACTATTAGAAAATCTTTGTCTTAATTAGAACCTTTACATAACAGTCTTAGAGGTTTGTAACCCTTGCTCGTTGGCCCAGTGTTCATCGTCGTTCAGTTTCAATGGAGAAAACAGTTTTGTTCAGCTAGGGATGCAGACAATTTTTATTTTGCACAAAGATCCGCAGCCGAATGATGACTATAGAGATTTCATCGAGGATATTCCACGGCAGAAGCAGCGTCGTTGAACGATCATTGGAGGGATGGAAAAACATCTTGTTGGTCATCCCTATCGTGAAGGGTCCATGGGAGGAAAGACGAGGTACAGATACGATTTACAGCGATCGATCGAATCAGCCGCGAGCTTGCAAGCCTGTGGCCAAGCCTCGCGTTCTCCTAACCTCAGACGATTCAGCCGGCCGATTGTCTTTCGGTTGAATGCCGTGGCAGCCCCCCATCTTCTGGTCGACCGGATGTATGAACCAAGGATCGTTTCGCTATTCGATTTCAACTCTTTGTTCGATTCAGGACAGTCGAACGGTGACGTCGTCGTCGAACGCCACGCCGGTGTCTACGATCGAGAACCCTTGGACAATGGCCTGGCTGACGCGAGCGTCCTCGCCATTGTGGACGTTAACGTTGCCAATATTATTATCGGGGCTCAGGTTTACATCGTCGCGAATCGATACGGCGAGGAGGTTAATCATTGCAGTTTGATTTCGACACAAGACGACCATGTTTAGTTCGAAATAAAAAAGATCTCTATCCCCTAGTCGGCCGGCTGACCCTTCGCGCCGACCAACGCGTTACAGAGCATAAAAGACGCAGCCTGTCCAGATCTACAGGTTTTTCAAGATATTCGAAACCCCCATCTTTTGCATTATCGAGAATGGCAATCCTGGAGAAGCGAGTCCACCCCCTTAATTCAGTTTCAAGGTCCTCTGAAAATACTTGCGGCCGTGTTCTGATAATGGCTAGTCGGTGGCACAACATCTTGATCCTTATGCTTGGTGCTCACAAGTTGAGCCAGCAACTTGAAAGTCCACTGGTAAAACACTTGCCGCGAAGACGAGGCTTTCAGCATCGAAGACGGTAAAGCTCTCTCTCTCCCTGTCTGAGTCCAGGGGGCCTCGCAGAGCATCTTCTTTCGCGATAAGAGCTTTCCCTGGTGTTACTCTCAGTCGGGTGTCCTCCTTCGCCCTCCTCCCCGCTCTCTATCCCTCCTCTCTCCTCTCTCTCTCTTTCTCTGGTTATCACGTGACGCATCGTGGTAGACACGAATAGGTGGCGGAAAGAGCGAATGGAGTCCGCCTTCACGAGGCCAGCCTAATTACCCTTAATGAATGTGCCGCTTTAATTGAAAATGCTTCCTACGTAAGCACGACTTTTAGTTTCGGATCGAAGGTCTTCCTGACTTGCAAAAACCCGGACGAGCACGCGGAAATGGGGCAAAAGGGGAATGAAGAATTAGGTATGTGCTGCTCGTCGAGGATCGAATAGCAACCTCGGCTCCTTTCCTCGACTTTTCCCGCAGTTTTTGCTTTTTAACAACGTCATACCCGACGGCCTGGCCGCCACGGCGCATACGTGCAATCCTCACGGTAAATGAGGTTAGAAACTGTGCTCGATGTCTACGAATTTACTCTACAATTTATAATTACTCGGAGAAATAACAAGAACCTGTTAGCACGTGACTACCTGGCATATCGAGATGTTAATGAAATTGAAAATACAAAAGGAGTGCCTTGAAGAGAAAGAAACGCTCTTTCTATTGCTTTTTTGCACAAGATTCTACGACGATTTTTTCGCTTTCTGGAGCCAGTTACAGTTAAAAAGCCCATATTTACTTCAATGTTGAATAACTTGAATAAAAAAAAAATCGCACAATATTCAACAACCACACAATCTATAAAGGAAAGATAGCCCTTCCCCTGTAGTAGGGGAACTAGATAGGCTAGATATATATGCCTTACTGTCGAGTCCTCTAACCGGCCTAGGCCAAGCCTATGTGGCATGGGGTGAATTGTAGTGTGTGACTTCACGATTGAAGTTGCTGTCGTCAACTCCAACCCGTATGGTCCAACATCAAAAAATTGATCGCTTTATTAAGAGGGTTTGAATATTATTTCGGCCAATTGTATGGAAATAAGAATAGCATCAAAGGCGTGACGCTATTTCTTGGAATGCTTCCACAGAAAGCACTACTCCGTTGCGAGCTTCCACCGAGCTTTTTGCCCGCATTATTAAATCAACGACGGTTCGAAGTATCTGAATTTCCTTATCCGGCAACGACGGTGTCGTTAGTCGTTGCTTTGCTCCTCGGAACTCCCAGCAACTTTCCTGCTGTTTTAGAAAGTGGGGAAGACGCGTAAAGAGCAATAAGGGGGATGCGAATGACTGCGGGGGAAGCAAATGAAAGAACGAGGGTGGGGTAGAATGCTAAGAAACGGAACGGAGGAGCCAACGGCAGAGAGAAGAGCCAGTTAGCTCGAGGAAGTTTTCGCCACTTACTTTAATACGAGCCACGGGAATGCGCGATTCCTTCGGTCGGGTCCACGAAACTGAGAGATAAACAAATACACCGTCGATGAGACCCCGACTCTATTTCGTCAAGTTTACGACACCTTTCGCCCACCCAATTTAGGGAATCCTTAGTAAAACGAACCGGTGTAAACAACGCTGTTAAAGCGTCGACGACTTTACGGTTGGCAATTCAACCTGTTGTCTCGGCGTTCACCAGGAAATGTGTTGCTGCGGGTAGTGGGACGATTAAACGCATATTTTTCCCGATACCAGGTCGCCTGAAACGTTCCCGCCGTGTTTCGATGCGCAGAATTCTGGAGTTGGTAACAATTTGTTCAGTCGATCGAAAAATATCCAAAGAATTTAGGAACTGCGCACGAGGTGTCGTGTAACAGAGGTGTCGCAGCTGAACAGGGGCAGATTCTACGGGGAAAAACAAATTGAAAATGTGGAATACAGTTTTTTCAATTGAGACTTCGGTTTCGAGGAAGTCGACTCTAGAAACCCTATGCAAAAGTATCCTTTTATTGCTGCAGTAAAAGCCAGTTGTAGTGCCATCTATATGCCAACGATTTCTTCATAAAATCTTGTAGACTTTGACGAGAAATGCCTAAAATCCAAGTTTTAATCTTAGCAATCCACTGGATCAGAAGTTATACGTGTTTAAAGTTCAGTAGCCGCTGTACATAGAAACTCTTGAAATTGCTGAACTTTAAACACCCACAACTTTTGAATCAGTGAATGCCCAACGTTCAATTTTGGATTTTCGGTATTTCCTCGTCATAATCTATAGGATTACATAAAATCAGTTAAAAATTTCTGGCTTCCCCAGGTGAAGTTCAGCCCAAAATTGAACTGTAGTGTTAATGGCACTAACATCCAAGACCTTTACCTGTCAAATCAAATGTAGAGTAACATTTGCAAGGAAAGGATTGACAAACTTTCACTGAAACACGAAATATGATAAAAAGATAGCAGATATTGGAAACTCCTTTGGGCGAACGAAAGAGAGATTGGAGTTGGCCCGTGGCGAAACGAACTTTTCTGATAAATACGTGGACCGAGGAATTTTGATTCCGTGGGAGCCGCGAAAAGCGAGACGAACGATTCACACGGGGAAATTTCATTGATCGGTTTCGCGTATCGAGTTACACGGCCGAGATAGGCGTCGCGCCGCAACTAATTACAACGAAAATTGAGAACACCGTCGTCGTACGTGTCGGGAACGACGTAAAATTTGATGATCGTCGTAGCACGATCCAGCGCCTCGTTATTCCAGCTTTTAGTGAAATTACGTTCTCGGGTTGTTAATCGTGTCTGACGTTCTCAAAGTTTCTCTCAGCGTCGAACATTCGTCGCGGCACGCCGCTCGAATTTTTCAACGTTTAATTTTTTAATCCACTTCCAGGCGCGGCGAAACGCGTTCTCCATTCTACGGCTGTAATTTCTACCGCGATTCTAATTTCGGACAATTTATCGCAATAATCTCTCATTTTGAATAATTACGTTCTGCCCGACTATTAATCATTGTGTTGCGGCTACCCCTGATTGTTGAAGTCCATGGAAATTACATGCGTGTGTGTCACGTCACGTTTGCAAGTCTACACCTATGCGAAATGAAAGAGCCGTTGTTACAGCGTGAAAAATAATTTCATGGCGTTGGAAAAATCTTTCACCAAAGACACCGACTAATTTTTCGAGGAGACGGATTTACAGTTATATTTATATTAGTTATATATAGTATATATTTAAACAAAATATATAGATTACATCGTTCTTTGTAATCGACTATAATATTCCGGAGGTTATTTGGAGCAACTTTTTCCTTAGCGAAAATGTTCTCCGTGACTCCGTTAAAGAGTTATTAGCAATAAACGCGGACCAATCAGAGCGCTGCAGCGGCACAGTCGGCGGGAGCCATTGGCCGCGCCGGCCTCCGTCCGCTGGTAGCCGCGCTGTGATTGGATCACGTTTTCCTTTAATAACTCCTGAACGAAGCCTCGGAGAGCATTTGCGGAAAGGAAGAAGTTCCTTGAAATGACCTCAGGAATCACCCCTTTCAAGGACGTACATCTGCGGGACACCTGGTACAATAAAATAAATGGTTCGAAACAAACGAAACGCGAATCCAATCATGAAATGGTTCTACAATAGCACTATCAGGAAACAAGTGCATCGATTCTGCGAATGTCACGTGGAAATTTATGTGAGAAACGGAATCAACGAAAAACTTATTCGGAGCGTAAAATTCAAGATCCATGAGGCGGCGCCATTGGTCCCGAGTGTTCCACGGAATCCGACAATTCGACCGGAGTCTTTTCTTAATGCAATCTGCTGAATGGCAAAAAGAAAGACGTTCACCAAGAAAGGGAGACCCCGAGCATATAATGAAAGCAAAGAAAATGTGGAATAGATACTTCTTCGTGAAAAGAAAACCGTGTCCGAATTTAAAGATTCAAAGTGGTTTTCTTTTTCACTTGCGGCTCTTAATAAATAACACGACGTTCCCAAAGTGGGCAGTCTTCTTTTGCTGGGAGAAAATGAAATCAATTGTTATTATTATTTTGAGGATTTTATGCATTCATGACAAATACGAAATAACAGGAACATTTAATGGATTCGTATTGATTTTTTATAGATTATTTTTTTTATTGATTATGTGAGGCCCATGGGATACCAGTTCCCCGACTCTGTTCGACGCTAACTCTACCTTCCCCATTTACAGTTTACTCGAGAACTATCAGCAACAGTGAAATGTCCAATATCATCCCCCGCTCACGGAGATCTATCAGAGACGTTTAGTCAAAGTAACAAATTAGGAAAGAAGTTACAGCTTGTCGAACAGTGTAATTGATAGCCGCGTCTCCAATGACAAACATGCAAAATCTCGAAAAATTCTCCCAGGACTTAAAGGATCAGCGCCAGGGCCACCCGGTCATTTATCATCCGTATCTCCGGGCCGAGTTTCATCAAGCATCAACGGAAACCGAACGTCCCGTTGAGGGGAAAAAGGAAGACTTATTCCAACGAACGCAGGAACCGCGTGGTACGAGAAGAAAAGGTCACGGGGACACGAGGATAAAGTAGTCGAAAGAGACCTGGTGCCCTGTGCGCGTTCGCGAAAGAATGGATATCGACTTGTTCCTCTGTCTCGAAACTTCTCCGCGGAACCCGCAATGGTCGGGGTAGATATTGGTTTTCAATTTGCATTCTCCCAATAGCCATGATCCATGTATCATTCCGGGCTACAAACCAGCAAGCTGAGCCAACGCGCTTTTCTAGCTCTTTCTGGCCACTCCTCTCTCGTGTCCTCGGCAAGCCACGTTGGTCCTGTTACGAACGGAGAAGTTTCTCTTCGGTTAGAATCTCTCTAATCTCTTTCCTGAGGACGCAAGTCGCCTTGGAACAACCCCATTCTTTGTGGTAGGGATCAGGGTTGCCATCTGCGAGTCTCGCCAGGACCTCGACGTGGAGAAAGCTAAGTGGTACGCGTCAGCGGTAGTGGGAAGAGTGGGGGAAGCTCCGCAGCACAGCTAGGCGAGGGGCCTGGCGTGACTCGTAGATGGCAACCCTGGTAGGGATGACTATGTCCCAGCTGGATGCGACTGGACAGCGCACGATTCGGAATGGAGGCTTATTCTTCACCGATTTTGATGACCTCGACATTTTGGAATGGTGAATGGCGTCCTAGAAGGGGTACGGTGGAGTGGGAGACCAGTCTTAATCTGGCATGAGGGGATACGCGACTCCACATCATGCCCACTATGAGAAGCATCAAGCTACCCTGTGGTAGAGGGAAAGCATTTCCAGGGGATTACACACCAGCCTGGAAACGCAGCCCCCCGATTTAGCGTCGGGTTCGTTCACGAAGTCTTTCAAACATCCTACCCGCTCCTGGCATTCGCAACGGGTACGTTCGTGCACCTACTAACAAATTAAATGCCATTCTGCTTGATAAACCTAAACCCTAGGCTGCCACGTGCGCTACCCTCGGCCCGGGCTCCCAACAGCCCGATAGAAAAAAAGGAATCTGGGGGAAAAACAAGTTCCCGAGCAGACGAAACGTGCCACCAGTGACACGCCGGATCGATAAATATTTGATGGCGTCTGAAAGCAGGTTAATCTCGTCCGACTCTGTGTTGGCCGAGACTGGCGGGCAAGCGTGTGTCTGCAGCCTCGCAGGTGTGTTTTCAGCTGAATCCTCTTTCCTGGCGCGCTCGGCCTCCCTATCTCGGTTTTTTGCAGTCTCATCGCGTATAAGCGCAGAACAATGAATAAATAAGCGGGCAAATGGAAGAGCGGATTCGACGCCGAGTCCCGGAACGTCGTCGTAGTCGGCAGACTCGGAATTTCGGGGAACACGGGAGAATAGACAGACAGGCAGGCCCGATTAATATTGGAACGATCGTTTCTGGAGGAACGCGAGGCTAATCGGTCCAATTTGACGGAAGAGTGTCCAGTGACGAAATTTCATCATACAAGTCAGACACGGATTTAGATATGGGATTTATGGACTGCGGCTGATTGATACTGTATCAATTTTATGATAATCATTTTTAATTCTACAGCACAAATTGTTTTGCTTTAATTAATCATAAGGTCACCTCGCAATCGGCATCAAGCGTTGATTTGTATCCAAATGAAGTTTGCAGGTTACCTAAGGAGTATAAATCGAAACTAATTGCGAATATCTGCGACTGTGGGAGTTACTGCTATTTATTTAGAAAGCGATTCGATGAGATGCGGAGTCAGTTCAAATGTTCAACTTGTTTGAAAATCAATTAGCCCCAGGTGTGTGTAACTTACATAAAACCTTGTTATCTTACAAGGAAAATTTTGCAAAGGAGAATACGTAATTTTCGTTAACAATTGTTTAACTATCGACAGGATATTTATAAGACATCATTTTCTTGAAATTATATCGTAAGTCAATTGGCAAAGTCTCATCTCTGTAGGGAGAAACACCCTTCCAGGATAGTTTTATAAGGGAAGTTTTCCTGATAAAAAAATAATGGAAACATCAGATGCTACGGGTTAGGAAACCCTTAGTTTTAGCATTCTTTTACTAGGATAAAGAGAACTACCCTTATAAAACTACTCGAGGGTGGTATACCTCAAAAAGCCAAAATTTTGATAGTTGAATTGGATGCGATTTCAAGCAAATAATGTCTCGGAAAAATACTTCTGAATTTATTAAAAGTAACAGCTTTATCGTATAAATATCAACAACGTATAACTATTACAATAAGAATATCTATTCTCTCTACGTGTGTTTGAACAACTACCTCGGGTGAAACGAGATCACTCGCAAGGAAACTTTGAGCGCAAAGAAAAAAGGGAAATGAGAAAATTCGTTTTTGCTTCGTTTCTCGGAAAGTCCAGTATTCCAGATCAACAGAGTTCAGTCACTTTTGTTCTAAGGAGAGTTAATAATGAACTGGTACCGGCGTTCGTCTCTTTGCCGTTCGTTCTCACGCTTTCCGGAACTTTGGAGAATTCCAAAACTTCTGTCCGGGGTGGAATGACGCCCTGATGTCGTTCGGGAGAACGCAAAAACTTCTTGTTCGGTTGCTTTAGGGTGCTGTATTTTTCTTTGGCGAACGCTGAGTTTGCGTGAAATTAGTGCGAGGTGCTAATTGAAATTTTTTCTTTTCTTTTTAAATTTAATTAAAATTGAATTTACGAAATACTTCAAACAATACCTCATTCCATTTAAAAAATATCGATGACCTTGAAATCTCGTAAAAAATGACCTCGAAAATTTTTTCCCTTACACCGTTACATGTGGTCCTTCAAACAGTGTAACTTTGTCCTAAGAAGTTTTTTTGTACAACGAAAAGTAACGGAGACATATAAGTGTCCCGTTTCTTCGGACTCACCCTGTATAAAATGTTGGGTTATTTGAGTGTTTCGAGTTATTCAAATAAGTACAACATTTTTGGGACACCCTATACAGTGATAAAGACTACTGTACTGTAGCATTAACTCCAATGTAAAAATATAAAATCCAATAGCATGAATTTCTAGACAAGGAGCTTCAAAAAACTAAAAATAATAATTAAAAATTCAACGATAACTATTCGCATTTAAATGATTCACTCGCTGTTTCCGTTCGGACTTATTTCTACACTCCCTTTTTATTCTCAACTCAGAAGGGCAAAAAAGTGAAATGGAACTACTGCGGCAATAATAAATTACGGTTTGTATGTACGCAATCCACAGATCTGCCGGTTCGTTCGCGCATATCTAACAAATTTTTTACCATAAGACTGATATATCGGCGGGCAAAGCACCGAATGCTGTGTGTAAGTTAGTACGTATCAGATAAACGCTGCGAATGCGTATCCTGAATGAAAAACGGTATCAGGATTTTGTAAAGTTTTATAAACGACGGTTTTATAAACGATGTACGGCATCGTATACGATTTAACAGTAATTTTTTCGTCAGCGTATCCGGTGTTGTCGAAATCCAAGCCAAATAAGTCCAATTATTCCGCCGAGTTAATTGTAACAGTATTCCCTGCTCGATCGGCTGAACATTGATGGAATATTTTACGAAATTATTTATCTTGAAATTCGATGTTTTAACGTAAAATGTGAAAAACATTGGAAAGTCAGTGAAATCAGTTTTAACAACAAGAACAAAATTTATATTAATTACATTATTTTCGACTTTTCAAAATGATTTAATTTCTTAGAATTGACTTGGACAATTTTCATTTTCCATAAGTTATCTGATAAAATAATACATTTTCCTAAAATCTCGAATCTGCAATCAGATTCGATGTGCATTTGAAAATGATGTAGATATTGTAGATGATGATTATTTAAATTTTGTATAGCAGGAATCCTGCATAAAGGTTCGCTGTCCACTGATGAGAGTAGTCCATGCGCGATCGGATTAATAGATTATCGATTCCCGGTGAAAGTGGCCAAGTTCACGGTGTGAAATCTTCGATGATGGCTGAATGGCCGAACATCGCAAATGCTTGCACTCCGGACCGCCAGCAACGGTGGTGGTGCACGAGTAAATTTCAACTTGCGAACCGAAAATTCACTGGACCGTTTCCAGCGGCGTGGTGCGGGCCTCTCTAGACCACTGGTTAAACACAATCTAATTTAATCCTTTTAAACCGTCTAATCTCGGGGAAACCATTCAAATAAATACACAATTGCTCGAGTTACACGGTACGGTTCGCTTTGTGCGACATTCTTTCGCGTCGTTCTCCACTGCTTTCCTTTCCGTCGATCGAGTCCATTGTATACATTTCAGTAACTAACGATACCGTTTACCTTTCTCTTCGTGTTCTTGGTTCTATATTTTTCTACTGCAAATGGATTTCCTTTCTTCCCATTGTCTAAACTCTATATATATCTAAAAAATGTGCATCCTTCAAAGAGCTGATTCCTGAGGTAATTTGAAATAACTTTTTCCTTTACGGTAATGTTCTCCTCGACTCCGTTAAGGAGTTATTAAAGAAAAACGTGGACCAATCACAGTTACTACGGGCTCCGCCTCTCAGCCAATAACGCGCGACGGCTCCCGTCGAGGCGGAGTCCGCCGCTGTTCCCGCCCCCTGAGTCCGTGTTTTTCGTTAATAACTCCTTAACGGAGCCGCGGAAAACATTTTTGTAAAGGAAAAAGTTATTGAAAATGACCGTCGCAATCATCCTTTCCAAGGAAATAGATTTGAAAATGCAACCATGGCTAGATCCATTTGAATCTTCATGTAAGAATTTTTTTTAATAATTCATTGTTGGCTGAAAATATTAATACAATCTTGCTGTGAAGACTAAAAGTTTTACGGCCACAGAAAATTAGAGAACTAGGCTACATTGTGAAACGGGCAATAAAAGTCTAACAGCCCTTAAAACTGAAACTTGAGAACACACGTTTTTATATAATTCAGAAAAGAGAGATGCAACATTTAAGAGAATACAATGTATGAAAATATGAATTTTCTTAACCGATTCAATTATACTCAATTATATGTGAAATCCCCATTTCTCAGCGAAGAATGTCACCCATTACCCCGAAGAAAGATTTTTATATATTTTTCTCATTAAAGCTGGCATACTCGTTCCCGGAAAATGGAAGCAGTAAAAACCCTCTGCAGAAAGCAGTCCCGTAATTGGAACGGACAATCACGGAGGCGATAGAAATTTTTAGATAATTTATCAGACTTTTATTGTCCCGGGTTAATCGGTGGATACTCGCAAGCGTTATTAGAAAAAATAATGGAGAGACGAGATTGCATTTATTGCTGAAAAAAGGGTAATCGGAATTATCCAGCATAGATGGATGGGATATTGAGGGGTCGATATTTTGACGGACAGTTCTGGAGCGAACTAGATCAGAGAGTATATTAATCAAACACGATATCAGTAAGTAGAGTGAGCCATCAATTATTCTAGACAAATTGCGTTATTTCTACTGCAAACATTTTCAGAAATCATATGTGGCGTAAGATAACAGATCGTAATCCACTGGATAATTTAGCGATCAACGATAACAAAAATACTAGCTATAATTTTAATTAATAATATTTCTTTTTTTCGGCAAATGAAATTCCCTCGTAAACTATTTCGTTTTAATTAATATAATTTTCCTTCTGTCCCATCAGCAGACTATCCAGCTTGTGGCTTCTTGAGACTAACCCATCACCTAGGTCTGCCGAACGGACTGAAAATTCGTACCTTTCTCCTACGAATTATGATGTATTTGGTATGTAATCCAGCAGATTTGTACTCGAAGACCAAAAAGGAAATGACTGAAACCCTACCACAATGTCATTCCTAGGGTCCTTGCCTTGACGTAGAGTCTCCTATCGTTTTGCCCCTGACAGTATTATCAACCAGGGGACATTCTCCCCGAAAGCGCCGTTAGTTATCCAATTCGGAACGTATTCAAAATTATTAAATTTTCTTGATTCTGCCGGCACGGAGCACCGCTTTCGCCATGCCCATATAAACTCAACCAAATTAGAAGTTCGCGGCGAGCGGCGTGCACGTAAAATAGAGTACCGCTAACAAGAATGAACGCCCAAAGTGTTTGCCTTTCCCTCTCCCGTGTTTGTTTCCGTCTGGCAGTCGGTTCGCCGGCGGTTGCGAGGCAGACGACGAAAAAAAAGAGGAAGGACTCGGGTAGAAAGAAAAACGGCCGCAACTTTTCTGGCTGGCCAGTTTGCGGGTCACTTTCGGGACGAAGACCGCGGCGGCGTGTCTCGTTAACAAGCCGCTGTTAGAGTTCCGGAAAGTTCCGCAGTTTTTCACGTGTCCGTCGTCTCCGCCGTTATGTACGCGACTTAATCCACCTCTTAGTACACCGCCCCGTTAATATGTCCATGGAAATCGCTCGATCAAATTTTCTGCGCGACGACCAGCCGACCGTCCAACTCTGCCGACGCGAAACGATTTTCCACTCCGTCGGAATAGAACGCGATACCGCGACTCTGTTTGCTTAACCGGCCCGCTAAACAACCGTGAAATCTTTTTAAGTCGGTTTCCGAATGGTTACCAACGTTTCTATCTCTCGTCCTCTATCCCTGCTCGACGCACCAGTGTCGGTCATTTCGGCTCGTAGGTACCAACTAGTTGCTTTGATCCCAACTGAAACAAGCACAGTCTCGGGGTACGTTCGGCAGGTCGACCTGACAGCAAATTAGGCTCGGAGAAGTTGCGACTTTATGGCTGAAAAGCACTTTTAATCACTCGCTACGGATTCTCCGCCCTCCCTGGGGGGGGGGGGGGAGGGACATATGCGGGGCTAGCTCTAGGACAGTGTTCCCCAAAGTTCCGACATCTGTGTACCTGTTGGATTCTTGCATGAATCTTTAGTTTATATTTTGATTTAAAACGCTCTCTACTTCCTTGGCTCTTTTCCCTGTTGTAAATCAGGGAAAAATCCTGTTTACCATAACGTGCGTTCGATGACGTTCCGGCTATTACGACAGTTGCCCCCCGTGTGATGTTCCAAAGTTGCACAAAATTTTTCTTAACCGTCAGTGTTGTCTTCATCTCGCTATAACTTTGTAAAAAACCAACATAGCAACAATTTGAAACAGAGCATCTGAAACTAGAGGATTCAGGCTTTCAAATCATTGTTTAAAGTGGGAGCAATTTTTCGGGTTCGCAGAAGTGATTCCTTAATTCTTTTAAGGAGTGTAGAACAATATATCATATTATACCAAAATATATCAGAATGTACCAGAATAAACATAAGTATACCAGAATATACCAGAATATATTGCCTTGTTCTTGGTACTTCAATCTCTTTGCCCTTTTTCTTTTTTTATTTTTATTAGTGAGGTGGAAAATGCCTTACGCACACCTCCAGAGAAATTGCGTAATATTTTTTAGAGGAACATTAACAAATTGTTGGGAGAAATACAGTGGATGGATACCCGGTTGACTACACAAGAGTTAAGTTAGGAAATGCATTCGCAGTTACAACATTTGTAAAGCGCCCACTATTACTTTCGTCACGCGCTGCACATTGTAATTTGCGTCTACCCAACAGTCGTCGGTCACGGCTACGTGAATCACTATAATCATCTGCACATTAGCTTGACGCAGATGACAACGCGAAGCAGATGTGATACCTGTAATATTGTGAACATCCGGACGAGTAGCATCTTGCTCGTTTATCATCTTTAGATTGATACACCCCGAATTCAGCGTGCACCGTTGTCCGAGAGATATTGCTACCTCTGAATGGGGTGACAAATTATGAACAGCATTAATTGTTCCTACGCTCTAATTCGGCGCAATTTGGGGAAGTAAAGCAATCAGACCACCGGGAGTGATAGTTTACTATTTCCGATTTTAAATTCAACATTTACTATCAATATTCCAGGAGAATAATCTAAACGAGAATAATCCGAAAGCATTTAACATTTATTAACAGCAAATACGATCGACAGAAGAAACATATTCATCATAGTTAACACTGGAATTGTAGTTGAGCGTTCAAGTTTCGATGTCCCCCTGTAAGAATCAACAAACACTTGACTTTGCCACTGAAGCTTCGCTATTCCTAATAGATCAGAACATCGGTACATATTACGATCCAGGAATTGTGTACACTGTCTTCGCGCAGAAGTTCCGCCTGAGATACGTGCAGATATATATATGTATTAATCATGCCAACAGCGATAGCTGCTATCATAGTGACTAGTCCGTGCCGGAATTGGAGTTTCACGAGAAACTTGCCCCGCGTAGTCTACCGATTATTGCCCGAAGGCTTGACGTAATAGCAATAATAACAGTAACTATGCTGACGTCCGTAATAATAAGAGATGATAGGGGGTGTTTGTCACCGAAGATAAACGTACGGAAAATCTGATAGTTGCTTCACGTTTTCTGTTTGTTACACCGACACGGTCGCCGGGTTCGCGCGCGCGAGCCAAATTATTTGTTGGAGACTGTCCAAAATCGGAGAATCTAGAGGGATCTAAAATTGCGCAACTGAAAGGAACATGTTCGACGACGATACAATTTAACGTATGGTTTACATTGTTTATTTTCCACTGACCAGTTATGATTCGTTTACGAGTAATCAGCGAATCAATATCCAAAGGTTGCTGGTCCATTAACAATTAAAAATTTTGTGGTACAAATCTTTTATGAGAAACTACGTTCACCAGAAATATAGGACACTACAATTTCAGCAGTGGCGCGTTACCCTTTGGGCAAATGCCCGGGGCCCCAAGCAAAAGGGGGCCCCGAACAGAAACCAAGATCCAAATTCTACGTTTTTCTCATATAGTAATTCAATTGAGGTTAAGGGCCCCGAAATTCTACTTTGCCCAAGGCTCCAACTGCACTCCTCAAAAGAATTAAGCGATCACTTCTGCGAACCTGGAAAATTGCTCCCACTTTACGTGATCATAACTCCGTCAAAAATTGCCGTATCGATATCGTTAAACAATAGTTTGAAAGCCTGAATCCTCTAGTTTAAGATGCTCTGTTTTTCAAATTGTTGCTATGTTGGTTTTTGTACAAAGTTATAGCGAGATGAAGACAACACTGACGGTTAAGAAAAATTTTGTGCAACTTTGGAACATCACACGGGGAGCAACAAATTTTTTTTATGAATCGCGTTAATATCATTTGGAAGGTCTATCTTTCCTGTGTAAATTGTATGGTTGTTGAATATTGTGCGATTTTTTTTATTCGAGTTATTCAACGTTGAAGTAAATACAGGCTTTTTAACTTAAACTGGCTCCAGAAAGCGAAAAAATTATCGTAGAATCTTGTGCAAGAAACGCTGAAGAAAATTGAAATACGGAATAACACACTCGATCAAACTACAGTAATTTCGCTGACTGTACTCCGAAGTGCCATGTGTCATTGCTCAGGCCGAAGCAGTTTCTAATGCTCTGATAATTTAACAAATCGAAGCCCGACGAGCGGCTCCGCAACTGCGAGTCGTCCGATGATCAAGCACGCGCATTAGAAACGCGACACCCGCTCACGTGCGCATCAGTGGCACAGGTAATTAATCTAAAGGTCATCAAACGAACTGGTAGCGAGCCGCCGCGTCGGCGGACGTGACAAATTGCCTGGACGAGCAGCGACGGTGCGATGTTGCCGCATCGTAAGGGCCACGGGTCTTTGCGGCCATTCCGCGAGCGGAAGTTCCGCGCGCGGTGAACATCGATTCGCGAAACGAAACAAACAAGTCCGCGAACGACCGACTGACAACCTTTGTCACGGATATGTCCGCGGTTTTGTTGCCGTTAATTCAACTGTGAGTCGCGCGCGAAAACTCGGTTACCGGCCGGATGATGATGAAATTCGAACACCAGATCGGACAATGAAATTCGTTCATCCGTCGGCCAGAAAATTTCACGCCGCTTATAAATGCCCAGGTTTTGTTCGACCGTGAGTTAGGCTTGACTTTTTACTGATGGCTATCCCGACGTACGTCCCGAATGGTAAACTTTTCATCCTTTTCAATTAACGTCTTCGTATAATAATCAAGTCCTATATGTACTCGCCACACGTTTTCAACTACTTCTTCATAAAATCTTGTAGACTTTGACGAGAAATGCCGGAAATCCAAGTTTTAATCTCAGCAATCCACTGGATCAAAAGTTACACGTGTTTAAAGTTCAGTAGCCGGTCTACATACAAACGCTTGAGATCGCTCAACTTTAAACAGCCACAACTTTTGAACCAGTGAATTCCTGTCGATACTGCTTGGACCTTCGGCATTCCCAGGCCGAAGTCTGATGACATAAAAAAAGTTGAACATTTCTGGGAAGTTCAACACTATGCAATGAAAAGAAATTTGATCTAGAATATCAAGCAGAAAATCCAGAGACGAATAACAGCCTCGATCAAACATCTCTTCTCGCATAAAGTTCGCGTGTTCCTTCGCCGTGACTCTTTTCACGAAACGGAACATAAAAAACATTTCCCTCTGAAACCGACGATCCTTTCTTATCTGAATATAAATCATTGCGTAAAACAAATCCGGTCTCTGAATCTCCCGGCCACAAACGCCAGGACTTTTACAGCCGAATAGAACCATACATACATATTTTCGTTTCCTTAAACGACAGATATCCTGAAACTGCAGCCGCAGAGAATACTCATAATTCCCGCGTGCTCCTTCGAGTTTATTATACTTCCGCGACCGATCACGATTTACCGAGATCGCAAACGAAGGATCGACAGCTCATGTCCGATCTCCTATCGCGTATACGGCAGCAAGTGATCGAGAACAACCACAGTCATAAAACTCACGCGGCTGTAAAATCTTCGATTGGCACTGCCACTTGGCACTTTCCTGCGAGCGGGAATTCGGGAAATTTATTTTTGAACGGATCGGGGACCGAATCAGTTCGAAAGTTCTGTTTGCGAGTTAACTCCTCCATCAAAATGTTTTGTCGCGCCAAAGGCTACTTATCGATCGCACTTCAACCGGCGTTTCTACATGTTTCATAGAATCTTTCCCAACACGCTCTCTCGCAGACGGTCCCTAACTCTTCTCCCGTGAACTCTCGCTTCCATCAATATGGACATTCATGAATATTTTATTTTCATTCGCGGGAAGTCTTAAATTTAAAAGTTTTAAATTTAACACGCACGAAAGGTCTTTCGATGTTTGGATTCTTTCACTATTTCAATCGCTATCCTTTTCCACGTCACACTGCAGAAAACGTAGCACCTCTACTATAACTGTCGCTCGGCAGTTTCGACTGTTTTAAATTACACCTACTAAATTTCGTCAAAAATGCGTAAAATCCTTCTCTCGAATTAAAAACATTTTTCAACCTGCAAATCTGTTTGCGAGATCTTTTGCGTTTACGAGTCTTGTTCTGTTTCAGTATTTACTATACCCGCCATAAATTCCCTAGTGATTCGAGGCTACGAGTTTCACCCCTGATCACGAAGCAGCGCCAACTAATGGCAGCCGTTGGAAATTTTTTGGGCAGCTGCATCGATCGATCGTGGGGGCGTCGAGCGCGGGGGAGTATTTTTAAAAAATGACTGTCGACTAGTTGCACTGTTCCGTGCAAGTGGCGCAGGAACGGCACAATCATACGCGCAATCGGTGATGAACGTAGAAACCGTTGCACGTGAACAGAGAACGCCGTGTGACGTCGTACCACGAGTCGATTTATCACACCGACCATGCATCGAGTCTCGCCGTTGTTGCTGCGACGAGACCGGTTATTTGTAATTACTCGCCTCGCCGGGGAACACCGTTTCTCAGAGCAGACAGATGAACAGCTCGATAGAGCGGTCTATTGGAATCGGATTCACCTCTGCGCATTAGCCGCAGCGAATAGCCGCCGTGCCGCCAAAATAACTGAATCTTCCAAAACAATGGTTCTTAAACTTATGTCGTCCGGGGCCCACCTCTTGAACAACATTTTTTTACATATTCCGTTTTGCCGATCGTAACGAATTAATAGAAATTAATATGTAGCTCATTGCAATGATGACCGATTTCGATGAAATTTTCAGTATGCATATAAGTTACCGAAATCTACAAAACGCATTTTCTAAATTATCGTTATAGGCCCAGATAAAAAAGTTGAAAAACATCAGTTTTTAAAATTTTGTATAATTCCTACCAATTGCAATCGTAATAAATTTTGGTTTACTTATTATCTAGCGAGCTACCTGGTCTAACATCTTAAACAAATTCAAGTCCTTTGGACCAATTTTTAAAAAGGTATGCGATTTTTAAGGGTGTCCACTTAATATTGCCGCCGACTGTAAATGCGCGCTACACATCTAGCGACTGTTCCCTGCTTCCAAGTCTATCGCGAATAAAACATTACATATTCTTTGTTGAGCAATAGTCCTCGTTCGGTCATCATATTTCCGCAGTTTGCATCCTACAAATTTCCCGAACACAGAACACTCGTTTTTGTTGGCTCTATACCGATCAGCGACACATTGCGCTGCACTGCAGCCTTCGTCTGCACCCGAAGTTTCTTTCCTCGGTCTTTTCCTGCTGGTGTTTTTCGCTGGAATCAATGACTTCGTACTACTTTCTGTGACGTGAATCTGTCCCGTTCCAGTCTTTTCTGCTCCGGTTGGCTTGTCAAGATCATTCGACGAACTATCGTGATAGTATAACGTATAGTGGACGTCCCCCTTTTCTTCAGCGCCAACACCTTCTTCCACATTGTCTGTAGACATTACTGTATCTTTGGCAGTATCATCGTGCTCGTCTTCGGAAAATTCCTGAAAATACAGATGCAGTTGCGGCTGCACTTCACCTTGCGTAACCAGACTACGGCTGTTACTTTCCTTCGAAGGTCGAAGATTTCGAAGCTTCGATTTCAGAGACTTCGAAGCTGATGTGAATCGAAGTTTCGAAGTTTCGAAGCTCTCTGTGTCGTAAAACAATACCTATCAATACCCTATCGATCTATTTTATAAAAAATAGGACATTCCATTTAAAAGAATGAAGGTGACCTTCAAAAATTTTGTTGGTATCGCGTGAGCCCCATTTTACCATTCAACTTTGTCCTTCAGACATTTGACGTATCTTTAAAAACAACAAAGATATTTGTTGTATTGTTGACTACAACAAAAGAGAATTTCATTTCAGTTCAAAGTTAAAATTTGTGATGTACATATTTATTAGAGTCTGTTCAGAATTTTCATCGCGTGTCTGACTCGACATTGCAGGGCAAGGGATTAAAAGCAACATTAGGACCTTCTTGAATTTTTTAAATCTATCACTGTTTCATATTTCATCCAACAAATTTCGTCATAATTGCACAAAGCAATTAGTCTAGTAATAATATATCGAATCTATGTACACGTACTTACTTCGAGCATAAAAGAGTCCTTCATGTTTCTCAACTTGTCTCTCTCCTTCAAAAATTGCATGCCTTTAAAATGGATCCAGTGGCTCATAGAAGCTTCGTCCGCGGACGCTCCCGATTTCATTCTCTTTTCCATCTTCTGCCTTTCCCGCCGATATTGCGAAAGAATCACCTTCATTTTCCGTTGTATCTCACCGGGATCGCAATCCAGTTTGTCTGCTATAGTCGTCCACGCGTCCATTTTCTGGGCTTTCAATTTAAACGCTAGGCATTTGCTATCCCACAAGCATTGCTGCTCGCGATACAGATCGATTAAAGTAGCTATTTTCGATTCGCTCCATTCCATGGCGTCGATGTTTCTCCGTAACCTGTACACGGGCTTGATGATTGATTTTCTAGACAGAGCCCGACTCCTATGGGACACCTTCCTGTCTGTAGGAGCAAACTCTGTGTCGTTGTTACAGCCGCGTGCACACAGATCTACAGCGAACAGATCCTTTGATGTACAAATATGTATTACTCAGCGAGCGAACACTGTTCGTTGTCGCAGGCGAGCAGCTCGCGAGCTGTTCGCTGCAGGGTCGCCAACTGATGATATCGGCCAGGTGGCCTCGCGCATGCGCGCCCGGAACAGTAACGTATCTACACGGTGTACCCGTTAAATTCCGCCACCCTTTCCCGTAGCGCAATTAAAAAATGTTCCAGACACAACTCTATCATCTTATCATTTTACCATTACAACAAAACTGTTTGAAAATTTCTCCATGTTTAAAACGAGAAATTAGAACTTCTCAAAATGTTTTCATGTTTAATTTAATTATTAATTTGTTTGGAAAGCAACTAACATATTTTCTAATTTTTTTCAAGTCAAGGAGACCTTCCATTTTTCACGTGAAAATCACTTTTCTGTCGAAATGCAGAACTGTCCACGAAAATACGGAAAGTTCACTGCACCAATACGCCACATTAACAGCGAACAGTACAGTCTTCGTTAGAGGACTCCTCGCGACGTGTGATATTAATCGGAAGCGTCATCGACTGTGGAAAATTGTTCACGACGATTTATACGACGCTGAGACCAAATTAAATTACGATCCACTTATTTCCCACCCCATTTTCTCTACTTTTAAATTTTAATCACAGGCGAGAGAGAGAGAGAGAGAGAGAGAGAGAGAGAGAGAGAGAGAGAGAGCGGGCGGACTGTCAGCATCGCAGTTTGAAATTGTAACGGCTTCCGAAATCAATTAAAATTTAATAACGCCCGTATAATTTATCAAAGTAAAATTGGAAGGAAATCGAGAGGAGGTGGTAATTGGGAAAGCGCATTCCAATTAATGCTTAAAGCATACCTTCGGAGAACAGGAATGAAGACGAACGACCGCCTGGTCATCCCTTAAATGATCGCAATCAACGATGCAATATATGAAGAGGCCGTAATATGAATATTGCACATGGTGAATGTGAAACGGAGGGGATGGTTTAGGTTTCCATCCATCTCTTCTCACCCCATTTGCCCTCGTTTCTCTTTCAACCCCTTCCCTCTGGCCGTCCGAACGGGTTCTAATATATTCATTGTAATATCTAATGTTTATACTTCATATTTTCACATAATTTGGTTCGTAAATGTTTTAAAATTTTAATTAGAAGAAATTTTAACTGTGTTACCATATTTATTATTGCGCCTGGCAACACGAAACGTCGCATGATGTGAAATAGCCAATCACAGGATGCACGGGTTCATTGTAACACCAATCAGGAAGGCCTTAACGGTCTTTACAAACAGTTCCATCATTGTTTTAGTCAGGCATTGTGTTTCCAGACCTTAATAAAGTTTTTAAAAGTGTGAATGACAACTACAAAATGGCTTCGAATACCTCGAAACGTGTTGAAATTGTAATTTTTATAGTATATTAAAAGTATGGCTGTAAATGACCTTTTTAAAATTAGAAAACAACATTTACGAATTATTTTATCCAACGTTATCATAGAGTAGCCGCGTGTGGGTGAATTCCCGAATGATCGGCAAGCTACAGTACTTATTCAAACCGGGACTACATTAATGGAGGTGCTTTCTTGTCACTACCTAAGCGGCCACTGGCAATGATGATATCATATTTGATTGACGCGTCGAGACTGCGACACAATCTCAAACCCGCTTGCCGGCATCCTGCCATCCTACACTGGGGCGTATGCAACCAGGATTGTGCCCAGATTGCCCATGATTAACCACTTAAGTGCGGATCGCACCGCTCCGGAAGCGAAAGTGGAGCACACCGACACCTTTCGAAGTGGTCGTGCCATAAATAACGTGTGTTTTCGATGTCAGGGAGTATTTGTTCGTAATAGAGTCGAATATCGAGTGCTACCCTCGGAAATACTCGAGCTTTTATCCGTTTGAATACTAGCTTGTCTTAATCAATTCGATCCTTTTTTTGACAAATTTTAGTTCTCTGTTATTTAACACTTTACCTACCGAAAGCCTATTAATAGGATTTTCAATAATTGTGCTGTACCAAAAGTACAGGACAAGACTGGACAAGACTGGAATTTAGATATTCCAGGTGGCCAGGATGAATGCCCCACCCTGTATAACAATAGTCTGCGGCTGTTGAAGTTGTTCAGCCATGAGCCGCATCGTCATTGATCACCAAGTTTCGTATGCAAGGGAAGTACCGACGTATGGCGAGCAGAATTCGTCTACAAGTTGCTTCGTTAGGATGAACTGCAACTCCGACTCTAATTTTCTGAGCTGGGAGTCGCACACATACACATACACAGCCATACAGACATAGACACGGATGGCAGGGATCCTAGAAAGCATCGATTCCGCCGATAGCCGGCCAAAAACTGATTCATACTGTTTGCCCATATTCCCGGTGTTTACCAACCTGTTACTGATTCTGGGTCAACCTCGTTGGACGAGAATTTCGTGCTTTTGCGGTTATTAGTGGCAGGAGTCGTTATTAAGGATTCAGGCCGTCCTATTGGCTCGCCGATCCGCTCATGGATCGTGAATGAGAGATGGATCGAGTTTTTGCCGCGGTAAGAGCCCCGCGGTGAATTGGATTGACGGGCGTTCGCGTCGATGACGGTTTTCTCGAAATGATCCGCCACCGCGCCCCGCTACCCAACCGGATTTGTTGAAACTCTGTTTCTGCAGATGAATCGGGGATTGCGGCGGAATTGTAATTTGATCGTCGATTAAAACAGAATTTAGACCGAGGTCCGCGCACCCTGTCCTCGTTCGGTCTCGATGTGTACGTAACGCGAACTTATTTCATTTCCACCAGAAAATTGTTCGTGCAGTCTCGATCGAAAGCGCAGCTCGTTGGGCTTGCTGATTAACTTGTGATTAGACTTCGGATTTTGTGCACTTTTCACCAAAATTAATCGGCACAATTTAAAACAGATTAGAAGACTTTATGGGTGTGGCTGAAATTCCGAAAATCAATTTTTTTTATTAAAAATGTGATTCTTGTAGGGAAGAAATGCATCTACAACTAGTAATTTTTTGGTCGAAAAAGAGCATGCTAAAATAATCAAGAAACGACATCAAGAAAAAGTGGTTCGTATTTGGACACTTTACCCTATACTTGCTCGGTCTTATTATAGAAATGACGAAAAAGCTTCGATTACATTAAACGAACGAATAAAGCGAATCAATTCACGCAGCAGCAATCTCCTATGTCTTTAATCATTGTAAAGCGGCGAATCCGGGCCGGATCAATTTGACTTCTCTGACAGTTCCATCGTTAGGAGACACCGCGAAAAAGCGGTCGACTAGGAAAAAAGCAATCTACTCTCTAATAGGAACATTTTGCTTCCTGTTGGCGCGGAGGGACATGATATGGGAATAAAAAAAAAGCTCTTGACAGAGCGTAATTTTTTCAGCCTGTGGGCTGGCTCGCGTCGATCGGGAATTCTATTCAATCGGCGATACGTTTAGCGAATCCAACGAAAATTACTCTCGCGGCTCACGTATTAATCCCCCGGTACACGGCAATGACCGTGCAACCGGCAGAGTGCTTGCTCTTCCATTTCGGTAAACGTATCGTGGCAAAATCTGCTACGCGGCGTGTTGTCGTCCCGCGGACGTAATCACGCTGTGCGAACATGTAAATCCAAAACGATCCGCCGCTCATTCCGAAACGCTAACATTCGTTACGCGGGCCGTGTCGCGCGTATTTACGCTCCATCCCTATCGGAAAGTCGTTCGATCACTTGTCTCTACGCACTTTGCTCCACTTCTTCAATTCTTAAGGCAAGTTTACGCCTGTTCACTTCGGGTGTACAGTAAATCCTCCGTAACCGCGAAAAGGCTGTTCACGATAAACGCAAAAAAATATCCCCTCCACTGTACTAACCACTACTAGTCACTATTCAAAGGCCCGCGCGTCCTCACAATGTAATAACGATATAAAAATCTTCTTTATTACCACTTATTTTTTTATGAAACTTTTACCAATATATTTGTGGCGTTTTTCTGGTTAAAATAAGACCAAACACGATATGATTTCAACTGTGTTTAGTGGTTCAAAGGCCCGCGCGTCCTCACAATGTAATAACGATATAAAAATCTTTTTTATTACCACTTATTTTTTTATGAAACTTTCTACAAAATATTTGAGGCGTTTTTCTGATTAAAATAAGACCAAACACGATATGTGATTTCAACTGTATTTAGTGGTTCGTCCGTTTCTGTAAAATTTGTAAGAACTTCAAGATGCAGAAAAGTTTATGTTGACGATGAAATCGCGCTCGGAACGTAACCTTAAAACTGATGCGTCGATCCAATATAACGTCTTGAGCGAACTCTTGCTTAACGTTCCCATTTCGCATCCCCTTTCCTTATTACACCCTATACGAGCAAAAAATTTTCGACATCGCCGGAAACATCAACCACCTGAAAGCGTGGCGTTTATCGGGCATCATGAATTAAATATTCATTGGAATCGATTCGAGTCCGACCGTGTCGAGCCACGGGAATTGTGATACGTTTCGGGGACCCGTCGCCCGTTTCTCCAACCGGCATCTAAGATTCATGAATTTATTCGATCAGCTGAACTTCTATCGAGGCGACACGGAACGCTTTACGGTAAATTTTCACTTCGGTTTGTTTGTATATGATCTCATGGCGAAATAACGCAACACGTTCCCGAAAAATTTTCGATCTGCCTAGCTCTGTTTTTTTTTTTAAATGGCTAAAACGTACCGGAGAATATTTCCTCTCATACAGTAGAATTACGAGACCACCGAATACTTTAACATACTAGGTTCACGGAGATCTAGAAATAAGTATTTCATAGTATTTTATAAACGTAACGAGAATGTGTCTATCCAAATTTTTGGCCATTGTTCCAAGGAAATAAATTTCGTAAATAATTCCTCAGGCAAGCATCTTTACGATTTTAACAATCGCAAATTAAGAATATTAGAACCCTTCATTTTAACCCTTTGCACTCTGATTTATTATTAAATTTCAATTGATGTCATAATGAAATAATATTCACACCTACTTGTAGCTAAGGCCTCAGAATGTGTAATATTATTATTTAATCTTTTAATTACTGATTTTACCATGAAAATTCAATTGTCCAGATTTAGGTATCACTTTTGGACTGTCCAGACTTAGGGCACTTCACCTTACTCCGTGATTGTATTTTTACTGTTCGATATTAAATAACTCAATTAAGACTCCATTTCTGCCGTTCCAATATGAGCCCCACAGGGAACAAAATAGACGCAAATATTTTTCATTCGATACTTCCTGTCGGAGATAAAAATAAAAATTGTTCGCATTGTCCGAGTATCTCTCTCTCTCTCTCTCTCTCTCTCTCTCTCTCTCTCTCTCTCAGAAAAAAACAAGCACGGATTCTATAGGTGAAACGATCGCTTTCGAGTAAATTGAACCAATAGATTGAAGACTATCGATCGGGAATGAAGCAATGAAACATAATATTTTCAGTTTCTCGGTGTCTGCGGACCAAGGAGTAAACCAACAACGTTTACAATTGCTGTGGATGGAAAAAACGCCATCTAAAATACTCGCAATACCACGCTGTCCCGATCGCGTGTTCTGTTTTCATGTGTCTATATGTCTTCGCAAATTGAAGCAATATTTACCTCGGTAAGAATCCGCGATGGTCAACAGATAAGTGGTCAGTGATAACACTGAACGAGGTAGGTAAACACAGCAGTTGTACCAGCTGTTACAGGTACGTTATGGTTCTTTTAAAATGATTGTATTGGGTCGTTGCAAAAGTCTTGATACGATCGTCGGTTTATCTTTAATATGATCTTTATTACAGGATACAATCAACGTGATTTTTCATGGCTTCTAAGGACGTAAACAGTTGTCCATTTAAACTGTTTCGCAAAAGGTACAGTAAACTTACTTCATTTTATGATAAAAATAAAAGAAACATTCAATTTTCTTTTCCGTACCCTATTCAGTAATTAAAAAAGAAAAAAATTAATTCTTCCTGTCGGTTTCGAAGTTGAAATACATAGTATGATAGTGCAGACAATTTCTTTTGTGTTTATGTATGTATCAATGTATTACTTAACAATTATAGAAAATGTAAATGATAGTTTATATATTTGTAGATATAATTTAAAACAGTAAAAATATTGGAAGAATTTGAAAATATTGTTATGTTATTTTCGACCTATTAAATTAAATTTATTAAGAAAGAAAATAAATTTCTATTTCAGTTTGTTGCAATTCCAGTTGAAAATGTTTATTTTGCATAAAGATCCGCTGTGTACTCGTCAATAGTCGACTTAGTAGCAGTATAAAAATTCCAAGTAACTTAGCAATAATTTCCGAACTACTTAATTAGCGACAGTTTGTCTGCCGTTCTATTTGGCTTGAACTGTTTGAAACAAGGAGATGCACATTCAAATGATGAAAAGTTTCTCGCGGAGATGAACATTTCGTTTTTTTTAGAGCGGCGGAGCAGCTCCGGGGAGCTCTGCAATATTCTGCATGATTTCACAATTATGAGGAATTTATGCAAGGCGTAAAGCGGACACGGTCTTCGCGACTTTGCAGGTTAAAGTCCCTCCGCGGCAAGGGTTTTAGGGCTGAACGACTTGCTTGGTACCGCAGTTACTTTTAATTAGACCGCTTGAACGCTCTATCTTCGGGCATTCCACGGTGGAGAAGAACAGCGACTTAGCAGCAATTTTTACTCATTAAGACTCGGGAAAGAGTCCCCCGAGACACGTACCTCGGGTAAAACCAAAATTTCCGTACCACCGCGTTGTATCTCTCCCGAAAAAAATGGATCGTTAGATACACACTTCTTCCTTAAACAGAACTTTCACTTTCGAGGAACATGGCCACGTATTTTATGCAATATTCGAGTTGGAACTCTAGTCAACTCAAAAATTAAACATTTCATCTATATCACTTTTCTGGAATTCCTCATGCGATACTTAAATACAGAATTGATTAGTAGACAGCGGATTTTATTCTATGTAATCTTTATCAGATTGTGCACATGAAATTGAACCTGTTTTCTCATGTAAAAGTTGAGCTTTTTGCAATTTATAGAATGCAGAGGAATTTTACAGGATTTTTCTAACCCAAACATTTTTAAGACTTTGAAAAACAAATATATGGAAAATCTTCTGCATTTTAAAAAATCAGTTCTGTTTTCTCATGTAAAAGTTGAGCTTTTTACAATTTATAGAATACAGACAAATTTTGCAGGATTTTTCTAACCCAAACATTTTTAAGACTTTGAAGAACAAATATATGGGAAATCTGCATTTTAAAAAATCAGTTCTGTTTTCTCATATAAAAGTTAAGCTTTTTACGATTTATAGAATACAGACGAATTTAATGACCCTCGTATTTCAATAAAAAAACAAAGTAATAAAAAACAGAACAGTTTTTAACTTCATCTATCTTCAGAATTGTTCCAACTACACTTTTTTGTATATTAATTAATATGAAACGATAAAACCATGGGTCTCACGAATTGATGTATCGTTACAGCCAAAAGAATCCAGAATTGTAAATAATAATTGTTCTATCGTTTACAAGTACATGAGTGCTTATAATTTTCATTGCCTTATAAGAATAATAAGACAGGATTTACAGTCTGCAAGACTTTAAATACATTATACAGTTCAATAAGTAATTCACACAGTGATTCTTCACTGAAACATCCTAACCTATTTAGAGAGTCGTCGTAACATCATAACCTGGATAATTGTAAAGGACAATTGTTCTATCTGAAGAACATCGTACGAAGTTGACAATTTGTATGCATCAACGATTTCAATGGTAAACAGCACTCCTTGTTATGTATTATTATATTAATTTTTCATCACTCACCCTTCGACTGTTGCCATCCTTCGGGTTCAAGCTGGGTTCTGTTGTCACGGTGCCAAAAATGGTAGGCTATAACAGAAGAAAGAACGTATTTTTACCACGCTTATATTATATATATATATATCCCTTTTGTTTGTAAATGTATAATATATGTACATACATCGAAGATAATAATACTGGGAGCGGACGCTTCTTCGTGTCTCGCGAGCAACACCTTGTAGGTTAGGTTCGCTCGATAATATCGATATACAGTCGATCCGTGCAATTCTCCACAAAATTCCATAAAAGCAACAACAATTCAATAACTCTAATACACAATAATACTTTATTTAACTGAACGATCACTCTCATCTTAACTTCCAACTTTTTACTATTAAACACACTTTCGAACCTTCCGCCATGTTATCCAATGTCATCCCAAACCGAAGTGACAAACGGGTTAACTCACATGCCCTCGCCCTCGCACTGTACGACTAAAGGCGGATTCACATGTGTATGAAAGGTGCCGGTGCTGACTGTTTGACACCGATCGACGAATTGTCAGTTCGAAATAGAGACATGATTTCCCCGCGTGAAATCGTCCGGATGTTACGCGTAAAACTACGAATCCCCGAAATGCTGCTGTAAAAGCTGCCACATCGTAAATCTACGGAATGCCATTTATGTAGTCCGGCGGCTGCAGCCACGCCATTAACTGCCCCTGACCGAGAAAATGCGTTCGATGTTGCATCAAATAATGTGGGAGCGTTAGCGAAAAACGTGTTAAATGAATCACAGCCAAGATATTATCGATCTCTTATCTGCCGTAACTTCGTGAACAATTTTTTAAACGAAAATCACTTTTAATGTTTGAAATGGAATGCTATGTATTTATTTATATCTTATAAAAGCGTATGTGAAGACCTTCAAGGTCACACAAAGTCAGGAATGGAAGAAACATTTTAAAATACCAAAAGAAATTCGAATATTTTCTTAAATTGAGTTAAATTGAGAAATACATCTGGTGAATATTATTAAATCTGTATTGGCTATACAGCAAAAGAACAAGCACAATGATAAAAAATTTAAATTACCTATTGTTCGAGAAAAATGATCTTATTATTCTTGAAAAATTGATGGAAAGTACCGTGGTTCAATCGACTCGATAAATTCCATTGATTATGGTCGCGATTGCAGAAAGTAACTCCGCAGCGAGGTTAATTGGTCGATCTATTTTCTCTCTTTCGTGGAACTGATTAATGTACAAGTAAGTTCTCATTCGATTCATAATTAAACTGCAGATCTTTGTGCATTAATGTCGTTCGCAAAGTAACACATAAGTAAACTGTAAAAAGAAAACGAATTTCCATCGAGAAGCATCGGTGAAGTTTCTGCTTCAGTTTTTATCGCAAGAAATCAATTAGTCAGTAAATTAAACTCTCGCAATCAGGTTTTTGTAGGCTCCGTAAAAGATCGGAATTTGAATAAAGATATACAGTTCACTGGTTACTGAATCGTAACTTTCTAAACCGACAAAAAATTGAATAGATGGGCCATTTATTCTGAAATAGCCTCTTTCTTCCATTATCGAGATATTTTTACTCCCAAAAATGTCTTTCTTCGAAGGGGCGATTCCCAAGGTCATTTGAAGTAACTTTTTCCTTTGCGAAAATGTTCTCCGCTGCTTCGTTCCGGAGTTACTAACGAAAAACACGGACTCAGGGGGCAGGGACTTGTCGCGCGTTGCCATTGGCTGGCGGAGCTGAGGCGGAGTCAGTCAGAAGTAACCGCAGCCTGATTGGTGTGTGTTTTTCTTTAATAACTCCTCAACGAAGCCGCGGAGAACATTTCCACAAAGGAAAATGTTGCTTCAAATGATCCGAGGCATCACGTCTTTCAAGGAAGTACATTTTTGCGACACCCTGTATACACCGACTTGGTTTACCATTGAAGCAGTCGAACAGGAAAAGAGTGAAGAGCAATGCTAGGCTGCCATAAACGTCAACCATGAAGTTCACGATAATGATACGACGATGGTACAGTGCTTTTAATTCAAATCAGAGAATCCGCAAAGAGAATCAATCCAGTGCACGCGGAAATGGCCGCGATAAATCGTAAGTACCTCTCCAGATCAGTCTATAATTCGGCGACTGGGAAGAGCACGAACCAAACGAGGTCTATTTAGACGACACTGCTATTCGAAGAATTTCGATCAACCGGGAAACGGATCTGACCCGTAAAACGTTCTTTTATTCCCGTGATAACAATTCCGAGCGGAAATACTCTTAAACGCCTGAATTAAACAGCGCAGGACAAATGCTACAAGACTGTACGTGCGTCTTACGTGCACCGATTAAATGCGTCGACGTCAGGATTTCCGGTTTACGCGACGATAAAGAAGGGAAAGGGTGAATGAAAGGCCCAGCTTTACAACGGTGGTAAACAAGTAAAAGGGACAGAAACACATAATTACAGTGAAACCTTGATCTAATAAAATGGAAACTGTAGGATCTAAGGGAAACGAATACACGGAGAATAACTTTTAGCACTTTGTTCATAATCTTTGAAAGTATTCATTCATATTTGTCTAATACAGGTGTAATGCCAGTTTTCATTTTTAATAATTCTCCAAATAATTATCTGAACGACTATACTCACGATTTTGTTAATTGTTAATTGTTAATTGATGAAAAAGTTATATCACCGGTAGTTTTCCGTAGCGGTTAAGCTCTATTGCAAAAAGTGCTGTGAATCGAAAACAGAATAACGGACAAACAATTGTAGTTCATTCCGTTGAATCAATATTGCATTTCCGAAAGATAAATATGGCCGCGGTGGATGTTCTGTATTCTGCGCGATGAATCGAGTTTACAGTTATGGCACACACGCTATAGCATTCATGAAAATTAATTAAATCTCTGCGACACGTTTAGTGTTATTTATTCTTCGATTAAATGGTCTTCACGATATGTAGGTCGACGCCATAAATATTCGTAATTGCAACAAGCTCAAAACTATTACAATGAATATTTTACGCTAACGTTTAATCACTGCGGATTTTTATGCAAAATAAAAATTGTTTGCCTCGTGTGCAAGGTACAAAAATTATTGAAATTAAATAAATTTGAGTGCTGAATAGTTTGAGTGCAAAAGTCATTAAAATAAAATAAATTTCAGTGCTAAAATTATAAAAATAAAACAAATTTTAATTCCAAAATTATTATAATGACAGAAACTGTAGCGTTAAATAATTTTAGTGTGCGCGAGACGGCCTGAAGCGTTTTTCGCAGAGGAAAGAGTATCCTATTGTCGTTCCAGAAAGCCCGTGAGGTAATTGCTAGCTACTAGCCCCAGGAGGAATCGATACAAGCGTCTTCAGAGCACAAAAACTCACTCAAGATAATTGTTATCAATATGGATAATGTAGCTGGATTTGAGAACATGATCGGATGGAGGGAAACCGAATAAAAGACGCAGTAAATGGAGGCTTCCCGAACCAATACATGATCCTATCAATTACCCAGAATTCACGGTAGAGGCATTCCTACTAAGCCCCTCTCACAGCGCTTATAAACATAATGGTAAATACCTTTTCGAAGTATAATAGAATGCTCAATGATAAAGAGGAACGTACACTCCCGTCCATAAGTATTCGAGTACACCAGCAAATTCACATAAACTTTTTAAATGTTTTTGATAATGTTTATTGAATTTTATTTTATGAGAGAAATGGTAAAATACAAAATTGCAAGGACATTGTAGAAGAATTTAATAACACCTTGATATTATTTTGAACGTGTTCAAATTATTAAGAGAAGCAAATCATTTTTATTCATCTTGAATATTTTATGATTTACACAGAAAGTTTTTACTTTGCATAAAAAGCCGCAGTCTAGTTATCACAGTATGTCATAGAGGATATAATAAAATATATAAAATGCAAACAGTATAAAAATATTTCTATTATTTTTTCGTCCATATATTCTCCTTTTCCGGACGCTTAATCCTGTTTTATCCGATTCATTCCACTGGGGAAAAAGAATGAACGACTACCATAATCTCGTTACGTATCCTGATCGTAATCTCACATCGTATATAATCCAAATCAAAATATTTTATTACATATTCTGGCTAAGTTTCTCTAGTTTAAAGGATGGTTTATTTCATGATTGATTCGCTTGATTGAAACAAATGTGTTTTCTTCTCGTAAATAGAAAGTTCGACCACGGTAATTGGAAGAAGTTGCCCGATTTCACGGTGATATCAGGCCAGGATTTTGATAGCAGTTAGCAAACTGTAAATTATGACGTAACACAGTCAGGTAGAGCGCCGCCGCGGACGAGAAAAACAAGTCGACCTCTGCTGCGGAACATCCGCAACACGGACTCCGCACTGAATCGTTTCTTCCTTATCTTTATCCACTTCGACGGATCGGTCAACAATCGCGTCCCTGATTCAAAAAGCCGACGAGGAAAAGGGTGAGGCCGTTCGGTCAGCTTTCTCGCTGAGATTTCTTCGCTAACTTTCTTCTTACATCCGCGTTTTCCTCCTCGATTCGTTTTCCGATGAATAATCTGATTTGCAACGCCTTATATTGTATTTCGTCGTTCTGTGCTTTGCAGAAGGGTTTGCAAAAATTAATAAAATACAAACTCGAATAAAATTCAGGAAACCCGTCCAAATTCTATTTACTTTATTTTTAATTTCAATAATGCTTCTGTAGGCCTACTATCTCAAAGAAATGTCAGACATGTTTTCACGAAATTCTCACCGAAATAAAACCACATGAAAGATGCAAGCGATAAATATCGTCGTTATCGGTATAATTTAATTGATACAAATCAAATGATTGTGATTTAATACATTTTGTTTAAGAAAAACCGTCCAAATTCTATTTACTTTATTTTTAATTTGAACAATGCTTTTGTAGGTCGACATTCTCGACGAAATGTCAGACATGTTTTCACGAAATTCTCACCCAAATAAAGCTACATGAAAGATGCAAGCGATAGACACCGTCGTTATCAGTATCGATCCGATTTCGCAGTTCCCTGTATGCCCTGAAACTGCGCACAATATAAAACTATTGTGCCGTAAAACGCGGAGAACAAACGAAAACAAATAATCAGAATTTTAGTTCTGAAACTGATTATCCGATAGTAATAACTCATTTGGCGACTATGCAGATTAATTTCGTGCGTTTGCCAATTTCAGTTCTTTAGAAGATGATATTCCATCTTACACGCGAATAGAAAACCGAATTAATAAGAATAGAGGTATCAAATTAAATTAGCACTTCCGTTGGAAAATGTATGATGCGTGAACCGACTTACGGAGGATGATCTAGCGCCAGGTTATAGATCGTTTAAGTGGTTCTTTGAAATGGATATCTACGCGCGAACGCGCGCAGCTCCGAGTCCTTGTGGTCGTTAAATTATTCCGTGTTCCCGACGCAGGCTCCCCTCGAGAGGCCGATTAAGAAATCCCTTTGAGAATAAAGTAACTGATGTCCACCTTATTTACAAATTGCTCGAGGACCTGCACGAGCGGGAGGGAGGGGGGGGGGGAGGTGGCTGAATGACGAAGGCGACATTTCGGTGGCGAGTAAATCAACCCGAAATCGTTCATCAAAATGAAATACCGTCCAATAAAAGTTTCCACCTCAACTTAACAGTGCGAGTCCAGTTATTTGCAGTTCCAGCTGTAACTCACTTTTATATCGCCGAAAGTTTCTACTGTTAATTATTCTTCCCCATTCTGCTGTTTTTAAATGTTATTCGAGGGAAGTTCACCGGATATAAAATGGGAAGTGACACGAGCGAACGAATTCGACAAACGCGCGGTATCAGGAAGCCGGTGTAATTAAAAGAAACGAAATACCGGGATTAACGCGCGCGCGCCGTAAAGAGGAGCCGAGGAGAAAATGAAATTCCGATATTAAATATAGCGGAAGCACAGCGCGAAAGAAAACATTCGCCGACTAGAGAAGAAAAGACGAAAAGAGTTTTTCGTCGAAATAGTGGCCAGTTAGAAAAGTCTTATAGTTTCTGTCTTTGAACCTTCATATTTACAGTGGATAACAAAAGTAAGTTAATACTCATATTTTCAATAATAAAAGCACGATAACAGTAATATTTATTCACTATCACAATGTAATTGTGAAACAAATTTGGTGTTGGACAGTGTTATTAAACGATACTTTAACTTACTTTTGGCACACCAAATTTTGTATATTTAGCATAGAAAGATCAATATCTTGATAAATCTTCAGATCACTGTGATTATTGTGATAAATTTTATTTTCAACATTACCATTAAATATATAATCAACTTGTTTATTTTTATAAGTGAATAAATATTACTATTATCGTGATTTCATTATTGAAAATATGAGTATTAACTTACTTATGTTATCCACTGTATGTCACAATTTTTGAGTACAACAATATATGTGGCTGTGTCTTCGCTTTATTTATTATTGATATGTATATAGCAAGCCTGCTTGAAAATGAGATGAACAATGCCATCCATTTCTCGTAGTTATTATGTGCTTTGTGAAGCTGATCAGCTTAACTTCCGAGAAATTCAATGGTACAGTCTGGAATGTTATCGGCTTTGATATTGGAAGAATGCTGTGATCAGGTTCCTGCTGTTTGCCTCATTCCCTCTTGGTGGAAGCGTATTTGATCTGCATAAAACTGGACAATTGATAAGCTTCTCTCTTTGTGCTCTTTGTACAAAGTGAGTTGTATGTATAATATTTTTAAGGCTGCTCTTTACCGGACTCAAAGGCACAAATTTTTGGTTGCACGAAAAAGTGCCCCGGTTATTCACCTACTTTATCGTCCACAAATATCCTAAAAATTAAATGAGTGATGGTTTAAGGTTTAAAAATGATAGTAATAGGATGCAAACGAATGTAGAATGTTTAGTTTCAAAACTTATAGTATTCGACGTTTAATTAAACATCGAGCCGTTCAGCCGTCAACGTTCGTTTCAACGAGTATGTTCGACTACTATAGCGGTCGCATAAACTAGAATCTCACAATACGGTCTATTTTCGGTGAAATATCGCTGCTCGTAAACCGAAAATGGCGCAGAAGTCCGCGAGAATCTTACGACATCCTATGCAAAGCTGCACCGTGTATTATGTGTGCATTTACGATGACGGCGAGCTGAAATAGGGAAGAAATCTGCCGGCGCAAAAGGAACGATGCTTCTGTCACAGAATATTGGTTCCACTGATACGAAGGTTACTTCGAAACAAGTAGAACATGGCCTTCTCCTATCGTGTGCGTCGAGAGACGAAACTTCGATACACAGGTCGATTTGAAAAATTCAACTCGCATATACCTTCCGCAGTGCGTGGAAAACAGACACTGATACGAAGTCGCCAGTTTCAGAATTTCATGAATTTATGACGAAAATGTGTGGCTGCCATTTGAAGCAATGGAAAATTTAAATAATTCAGTATCGATATTTTACTTCTAATCTGCTTTTTTTAAGCAATTTAAAGCACAAAGTCGCAGAGAGCAGCGACGGACGACAAGAGCTGCGCCGGCGTTATCACTTTAATAATTAATAGAGAGCGTGGCAAACAATGTAGGAAACGCGTCTGCCCGAAATATCGGCGTCGACGCCAAAACCTCGTCACGATCGCCGCGACAATGGACATCCGTCCGGCTCATGGAGATTTATCACGTCGTTCCTCGACGAGCATTGGGTTGGAGGATCAAACGAGCCACGAAATATGGGCTTGGTGTTCGGGAAGCCCTGCGAAATTCGACACGATGGAAATCACTGGAGACGGACGATTCTCCTAAACAAAATGTGTTAAATCACAATCAAATGATTTGAATTCAATTAACACTGAACCTACCGAGCACTGAAAGCGATTAAAATGTTTCATGTGATAAAAATGGTAAGAATCTATTTATTTAAATTTTGTGCAATTTTTATTGCGACACTGTTCATCTAAATACAGTTGAAATTATATCGTGTTTGGTCTCTTTTTAATCAGAAAAATGCCACGAGTATATTGATGAAAGTTTCATAAAAAAATAAGTAATAACAAAAAAGATTAAATATTGGTGTTACATTGTGAGGACGCACGGGCCTTTGAACTGTGCCGACGACTGCGACTCTCCGCGTCGCGTTAGTAGTGGTTCACACCGATATAGCCGAGCCGAGATCAGATTACTTCAGTGGAGGGGATATTTTTTTGCGTCCTGCGTGTACAGCTTTTGTGCGTCGATAGAAACATTACTGTACGTGGTCGGATAATGAAATTTATCGAGTCAATTTCCATGCGAGCAATGTAATCGTTTCAATAATTACCGGTTATTTGACTGATAGTGGTAGGTTTAGTGTTAAATGTTCTTAATTATGACGACGAGTAGTATCGCAAACATTGAAACGTATCACTACTGACACCGGTATTTTTCTATCCAATTTTGAACAGGATGAATCCTATCAGTTGTAGTTCCGTCATTCGTTGACCGTATCAATACGCCAGCACAATATATTGGTACAATTTATTTAAACCGATTCAACGGGGTGAGTCTTTTCGCGGGAAGCTTTCCTATCCTAGTTTCGATTCAACGGATCCGCAACCGAATTTCGATCCCCGAAAAATTCTATCAAAAGACTGTCTACTGTGCCTACAAAGACTCGGTTTTGGGGAGCGAAAACCCACGGGCGCGTTCGATGAACACGTTCCCGCTTGAAGCGGTCGATTTAGCGAAAGCAACGGGAGAGAGAGGGGGCGGGGGAGAGACGTAGGGGTTTGGCGAGAGGGCGGAAACGCGGGAGAAAAATCGTTTTAAACCCATATAATGGAGAAACTCGGGCGACGGTATTTACTCGCGAACAGCACTCAGAATTTCGAATTCCATGGGAAATGTATAGGCGTCATCCCTTCGGTTCACGCGCCGCGCCGGGAGATACCAACCAACCCTTCGAGCTCTCGCGGTGACGTCGTAAAGAATCATGACGCCGATCCCCCTATCTATTAAGAAACGTGTCTTCCGTTCGCGGCTCGTAACCCATCTCGTTCGACTCGCCCACCTTACGATTATACGAGCGTGTCGAGAATCGTGACACTGTTGGAGAGAGGGAGGGTGGCTTCCTCGAGGAGGGATCACGGGATTGAATATGTGCGGCAGGACTCTTTTCATACAAGGTGTTCCATTCGAGTCGATCCGAATACCACGGACATTGTTAGCAATGCTGGCAAAATGGTTCCATAGTGTGTGAAAAAAACAGATTTTTCGGGGAGGATCATTTTTCAAAAGTTGAACAAAACGTGAACTTTTCTCGAGAAGGTAGAAGGACCAGTTTCATAGATGTTGCGTGGAAAGAATTGCCGCGATAGACACTTTCTACAGATAATATATATCCAGGATAAAGAAAAATGTAGAACAATTCCTGTATGATATTCAAAACTGTCCAAACACGCAACATTCCATTTGATTGTTATCAGCGTAGGAAGATCCCTTAAATACTTTTGACGAAGACATATTTCACTGAAACTATGCACGTCGTATACAGCTCGCATTGAAGCTAGTCAGAAGAGAAAAAAGGAACGTGTACGCCTGGGACAAATTTTGAACGTTTCCGTCGGATTTATTGCCGTGTCCAGGGATTCCCACTTTAGAGACGATTCTTTCCGCGGCTTATCCTGACAGGACAACGTTTTATTTTCAACAGGGTTTTTCCTTGACGGTCGTCTCCGTGCAAACCTTCGCCATGCTTCTCATTGTTGCAAGCGGGGAACGACCGGTTCGTAAAAAGAACAAAGATACGTTAGGAATGCAGAACACTGCGTTATCGCGATTGTTAGGTTCGAAAAGGCCGTGATTGAACTGACTAAGTGGCGATAAAGGTGAATCGACAGTGGATGTAGTTGCATAAAAAGTTACGTTGCACAATCTGAATTGCGGAAGTAGAAAGTATGAAGATCATGTGGCAAGTGGAGAAATTTCATTTTATGCATTTGTATAAAAAATTGGTAGGTGTAATTTAAAACAGTAAAAACATAAGACGAATTTGAAAAAACTGTTACATTATTTTCAACCTATTAAACGTATCAGGAAAGAAAATAAATTTCTACTGTCAGTCCAGTTCGTTGCAATTCACAGTTTAGCGACCCTCCATTTCGCCATATCCTTGAAAATGAAAAATCGTCCGCTCATTTTTTGGCATTTTCACGTGGGAGCACATGGTCGATTCTTTTGAATTGTTCGCCGACAGTTTGTAACGGATCGTAATGAGGTTCGCTCTAGGAACGCCTGCGAAATCAGTCGCTAACTGTGATGGTATCATCGTTATTCTCGAGACTCCCGCTGTTCCGAGAGTCCTGACGGTTCCTGCAGAAATTCTGGTGGCGAACCACTCGCGACAATGGACGAACGTTTGTCTGCGGATACTTTCCAGTTCTCTCGTTTTTCTTTTCTTCCCCTTTTTTTATTTTTCGCTTATTCTCCCGTCATCCTCTTTCGCATCCACCTCCACCCTTCTCATTCCTTCATCTCTCTTTTTTTCTCTCTCTCTCTCTCTCTCTCTCTCTCTCTCCTCTCGAAGACCTCATTCTCTCTGCGTCGTCGTAGGATCGACGTTCTGCATGTTTCCTCAAGGAATTTTTAGAGGCGGACTCTTCGCGCTCGTGTCCCATGAATCGTCTACGAATTTTTCACTCCGAATGTTCAGAACCCATTTCTTTGGCTGGAACAACAATCAAATATATTGCAGGACATGATGAGGTCCTGTCATTTTATACGAATGTGTTATAGTATAGAAGCAGGAGTTAAAAAAGATTTGTGGGGAGTAGAGTTTAATGGTAAACGAAGTTATTATTACCTAAAACTTTTTTAAAAATCTTCCTTTTTAGGAAAACTGTTTTTAAAACTTAAGCCACCATATTTTTAACTGTTTCATGGAACAAAAATGGGGAAGAAGTTTGCTCGTGTAGGTATTTCTTTCGCCATGGGCAGGCAGCTTTCAGCACCAAGTTGCGCGGCTTACGACCCGTTAACACGGCACGGAGCAAGAGTGGCTCTAATTTCGTTGAACGTCGTGGTCCTCGCGTCGAAAATTGAAGCAAAGCACGCAACGTCACCTAAGACTCGCAGCCAAAATAATAAAGGGACGGAACGACTCGTATTAGAGAGGCCGCCGCCGCGCGAGGAGTCATTAGCTGCTTCGACATGTAAATTGGTTAATTGCTCGTGCCCGCAGCAGGAAACGACATTTTACTGACAAAGACTGCGCACGGGAAATACCGCAGGCGCGAACTGGTTGCCAAGTACAAGGCAAAAACAATGCGCCGCACGAAAATGAATCAAGCTAATGCAAAGCGGGCTGGTAGTTGTCCTTTTTTTCAGAAGAAAAATCTTGTCTCTCTATCGAACGAGCTAATTGTCGCGAGTCGGAAGAAACAGTTTGACGTTAGTTAACATATTTGTTTAGCGAGAAACTTGGAAGCGTGATTATTCAAACTTCCGAATTTGCATATTTATCACAATTTCAGTAAAAAGTGTTCGGGCACTTCTCAGAAGACGATAACTTTCTTCACAAGTGTACCAAACGACCTGATTTTTTGTCAGCAATTGTATACCAACATGGCGGCGCCCTTACCAGTCAAGAACGCTTGAAATCGCTCAGATTTAAACACCCATAACTCTTGAATCACTGAATTCCTAATATTAATACTTGGATTTTTGATATTTCTTCGTCGAAATCTAAAAGAAGTGTATAAGAAATGTAAAAAATGTCTGGCTCCCTAAGACAAAGTTTCTAAATAGACTGCGGATCTTTATGAAAAATAAATAAAAATTTCTGCATCGGTTACGAAAGATAGAAGCCAAAGTTTATTCTTTCTTCAACGATTTGAGTGGTTGAAGATTTTCCTGTTTTAAGTTACAGCTATACATTTTCATCATAAACGCATAAAATTTTTAATGTATTTATGGATTATGTTTATTCACTGAACAGGTGATTAAAGATCCTCTCCAAAGAAATGGATGGACACACAATTTCGAAGAGAACTGGAGTGGTGGTTTCACGTAAACGAAAGTCACTCTTCGTCGTTTCTTTTTCATAGCAACTCGTGGTAATCATTGAAACGCGCTCTCGTATTTACATAAATTTGGAAAGGTAAGTATATTTATTCGCGAGACGAATGTACAAAACGGTGTTTAAACGCTGTAGGATCGTTTGAAGTAAAATTTCAGAAGAAAAGAAGCAGCGACAGTTGCTCACTCGGTTTCCTAACAAAAAAGGGAACTTTGAAAGGACTGGATTTAGAGACGTGAGGTAGAGAATATTCCCTTGAAAATGGCCTCAGGCAGACTGTTTTAAGCCATTTTTACACAGAGTTACAGGAGTTCACGATTTTTTGGTTATAATCAAGCAAAATGCGAGGCGGAAACTGAAATCATAATCCGAATGGCAGCAAAGAAGTCACGTCCGTATCGCGAGCCTTAGCTAAACTCGTGTATCCCTAACAAGCAGCGCGAGTACTATCTTGCTTCATTCGGCAGGTGCACGTTCGAGCATCGAACTGCTCAAGCTCCGCTCGTGCTAGTTTCGGCTCGAACGAGCTCGAGTTTCGAGCAGCTCGACTTCAGATGAAATTGCAGAACATCCACCTACCCGATTTCGATGATTTTTGGTTGTTTGTAGAAATCGATATTTGGAACAACTTTTTCAGAGTGGTTTAAAACCGCCAAATCCTGGACTAAATTCATAAATCTCGTAATTATACAGAGTACGGTAAGCATGAATATGGTCTTCGTACGTTAAATGCTTTTTGATGAATAACTCCTTCGAACGTCATTTGAAGGTCAACATATTATACGTGGAATTTGTCCTTTCATTAGCTAAAATGTTACGCTAATCCAAATACGACGATCCATTTGAAGGAAACGACGATGACCTTACAATATCGGGAAATATGACCTAGAGAAAAGGAGATTTGTTCGTCACAACAGTTTTTCGAGAATATCTCCGAAACCGAGCGAGACCGCCACTAATATCTGAAGACGAAAGTTGTTGAAAATGATGAGGTTTATAACATATCCAAAAATCATCAAAATCGGACAGTTGGTTCCGCAGTTTCGCCGGAGTTTATACCTACAGATTGAGCCTAAGTTCATTCAAAGTCCATTGCCGACAGTTTTTTCGCGAATATCTCGGAATCCGAGCGAGATCGCCATGAATATCGGAAGTCGGAAGTTGTTCAAAATGTTGAGATTTATAACATATCCAAAAATCATCGAAATCGGACGGTTGGTTCTGCAGTTTCGCCGGAGTTTCATTCAAAGTCCATAGCAGCCATTGAACTGCCAGCAGCAGAGCCTCGGGATCGTTTTATATCGGCGCATTTGCTCGAAGATTTTTTGTCGTATCAATGGAAAAATGGTGAAACTAGTCACGGTTCGGCAAAGGCGATTAACACTGCTGTATTTGAAAGCGTGCGAGCGGAACGGCGCGAATCGATCGGATGTCGACTTCGCAGCTGGAGTTGGTCGACCGTGGTCGACATCACGGCACACGGAATGAATTCTAAATTGGCATGTCGCTTACACACATGTAAACCTTATTTGACCGTCGATAGGTGGTATCGGGCAAGAACAAATCGAGCTTCACGCACAAATAATTTCCCGTTCCTGGGAACATGAAACAAACCAATCGGTTATACAGAATGATTAGACAGAATGCCTGTAAAAAAATGTCACCTGCTATATTATGCAAATATATTGTAGAAGAAAACAATCAATGTACAGAGCAGGATTCTACACCGTCAGTTTTTTTTTTTAAGAAATTGGTTGTCCTTGAATCTCAAGGTCAAAAGGTCAACTGTTTCTTTTTATTGCATCGTATTCCATTCTCCGCAAGGATAAAAAGTGTACCAGGAACCATCAGTCAAAACTCGATAGTTCCCTTGAAAAATTATGGTGAAGTTTCATCATTATTAAACTGATTTTATTTATATGTTATTGTATATTTTCATTTCTCCCTACACGTATTAATGAAGCTGTTGAAAATTATTTCATTACGCGTGAAATGTATCGAAAATATGATATAAATAAAATCAGTTTGATAATGAAAAACCATTAGCATAATTTTCAAATGAAAAAAAGAATTTTTCGTAATTTCTTAAGGGACCGGATGAGTTTGTGGTGAATAGAATAAGTGTAAAAAAATGTGTTGACCTTGAAATAGACCTCGAACCCCACGCGCCCATTCAAGAATTGATTTTGTAGCGAGATAATAACGATCGCAATGAAAGTTTCTTTCAATTTTCGAGCGTAGGAAAGGAGAACACGGACCAAGCATCGCCAAGGGCCACGGAATCGGAAATTCTTGGATATTCCGTCAGGTAAACAGAAGTTCCGCGATGGTGGCTGTATTATTCGCGACGAACGTGAGGCGAAGGGAACAGGGAGAGTCAGGGAAATGGATACGTCAGCGATGGCGGAAGACATCGAACGAATCGCAGCTTTATGCCGTTTACCGATATAAATAAAACTACTTCGAGATATCGCAGCCGAAGTTCGATCGTAAGGACGCGATATCACGCGGTGCTCGGAGAAACTCTTCTCGCGAATATATTGTCCTAGATACCGGGAACGCAGCCGCGTTCCACTGGCATCTCCCTTTATTTTCCACGCGTCATGATACGAGAATACGTGCTCGTGATTTGGGCTAAATTGCCTACGACCGTGCGTGTCGCCGTAATAAAAATTCCGATGTAACGCAAGCATTCGTTTGAGACAGCGAATGTAGAATCGCAAACGTACAAGAAATATTTCCAACTGAAATGAACCGTTATCCTTTTTATAAGTCCTGCTCGAATTTCTGTTTTGTGTAAGATCACATTTGCTCATGTGCAGCATCCATGAAAAATGATACATGTTACCCTTAAGAACTTTGGTTACACTTTACCTTGGAGACCTAAAAATTTTTAACATTTTTTATGTAATGTCTATAGATTTTGATAAGATATTGACGACAATCCAAGTTCAAACGTTAGGAATTTACTGGTTCGGAAGTTACGTGTATTTAAAGTTGATATTTTCGCAGTATTATTGCTTATAAAAGACGAGTGCAACGGTGTAAATATGTTGACCTCAATGTTATTAAATATTATATTAAATTATATTAATTTGGGGAATGGTGACATAGCGTTGAGAAACTGTTGTTTTCTACAATATAAACAATAGGCTATCTCTTTTGTGTACAATGCAATTCTATTTTATTTCTAAATAAATGACCTGGAAAAAGTTTTTCTATTTTTTAGGATTAAAAAACGAATTCTCTATGTTTTACTATATATATATTTTAGAAGTATAGTGTATAGAGAAAATACATACAGTATACATTCTTTTCTTGTGAATCCTGTGGGTCAGCACATATCTCGGACCAGTCTACATTATGTTTCCAACAGAGCCATAATCGGTTTACTTGTCCAGGGTCATGTGCTCTATTTCTCAATTGGATTAGGCTTCTCCACTCTAAATAGAATACTCGCAGAAATCCTCGAGGCTCGTTAGATCTCTAGTACCGAAGTCTGCGTAATTTTAGAGTGGCTAAGAATACCATAACATCGCTCCGATAGCTAACGTCATTACTCGAGCAGAGCTAGAATTTTCAGATATTCTAATGACGAAACATCGACATTTTAATCTTTTAAAGATATGAGCGTCCATTCAATTTTTTAAACGAGATCTTTTTAAACGCCTACGATGATACGATCTCTTTAGACGCCTACCTTTCATAAGGAAAGCAGTGACTGTAATGACGTGAGGTCATTCAGTCCGAACCGAGGAGAAGCGAAACCGAGATAATTTCGAGGTAGTCGGTTAGTAGGGAGCCTAAGTTCGAAGACACTGGCAAGTGTCGGTGTCTGCTACCCCGAGAAATAGCTAACCGTTCCTCAAGGGTGGGGGGGGGGCGGGGAGGAAGGAGAATCACCGCGACATAGAGACTCGAACGGACGCGTCAGGAGGTTATACGTGATGTCCCCGACCATTATCGTAATGACATAATGACGTGATATTATGGGGTACATTATGGGCATCGATCGTTTGCTGTCTGTAATTAGAGGCGAACGCAATGCTACGCGTAGAGTTAGAATATGATTATTATCACCAGTCCGCGGTGTTATAGTGTAACTGAGCGCGCGCGATAATAGATCGTACCTGCGTGCGTTAATGCAGTAATAGTCACAGGTGGGAGTTCGAATTCCTCTTACGTTGCTATATAAACCGACGAGAGGCATAGGCAAACCTTGATCTTCGCCACTCTGGGTAATCAGACATCATCACTAGACTGCGGATTTTATGCATTTATGACAGAAATGAGTTGGCGTACTTCGAAACCGGAATAAGATTAAAAGAGATTAAAAAATCCTCCCGACAATCATCATTTTAGTCAAAAAGAACCTATTTTCAAAATTTCATCCAATTCCGAGCATGGACGTAATCGGAAACACAGCCAATTATTTTATTAAACTGGAATTAATATGTTGATGTTCTTGAATTTTTCAAATATGTCTACTGCTTTGAATTGTCCACAACAATTTTTGTTATGAATGCATAAAATCGGCGGTCAAATATTTATTGTGTCGAAAGATTAAAATAACACTGTTATACACTCAATTTTATACGTATCGTATGCAATCGGAAGGGCATACGAGATTTTCCACACACTCCCCCCATCAAATCTGCGTATTATAACAGAAATGCCGTTATGAGTTAAAACGAACCTGCATTCGTATGCCGGCTTCGACCCCGAGCATTCGTCTTCTGCGAGTTAATTAATGCACAGATAAAACAACATGCTTCATTACGGATCATGCTGATTTTACCTAATTAGATGTGAACATCTGTAGGTTCCCGCTGCCAACCGATCTTTTCGTGGAGCCCCTGCTAACGCGTTCTACTGTGCCTCCGCTAACGACTGTACCATCACGCATAATATCGTAATCTGATAGACTGGTTCAGAGGGCATCATTGCCCTCCGATGACTTAAATAACATGGAAAACGAAATTTACTCTTGTCCTGCATCTATAGAACGCAGAATCGTTCACAGAACCGCAGAAACGCAGAATATTGCGATTGCAGAATTGACCTTGATCCTTTTTCCAAGGTCAAACTATTGTTTTCATTGCATCCGATAGTACCGATCGTGAGGAACAAAAGTCTGAAAGGAACTATGGGTCTCGGGTCAACCGTTCTCTTAAAAAAACAATTCATTCAAAAAACCTTGATTAACTCTGAATTATTTTTCAATTTCATTGCCAACAACTTCCTATTGTTTTAAGTGTTTTATTTGAAATTTAGAATTGAAATAAAAAATTTAATTTTGTAGGCCAATTACATTAAATATATTGTTATTAAATATACTAAAAAGAAAGTTTGACCTTGAGAACAGCGTCCTATAATTTTAAACGGCCTGTACGAGAAATATCAATTACGCTGTCTACCAAATGTTAATCAATAAATTAATAGGGCGGCCCGTCTTTTTGTCCGTGACTGTATACCGACATCCGCCGCGAACAGCGTAGAATTGGCGTCGGACCGGTCGTCAACAATTCACAGAGGCAGAGGCGCGCGGGATGGCGTGTTCTCGAGTAAATCATCCCGCCGGAAATCGCGTTGGTCGCGCGGAACAGCCGCCAAAGAGAGAGGGGTAAAAAACTGCATTCCAAGTTTCATCGAATTCCGTATAATCAACACCTACTCGACAATTTCGCGCAGCCATTCGACGAGCGCCAATTTCCGCGGCGATCGTGCGATTCACGGGGAATTCCTGCCGGGGCGATGAAACAATATCGGTGATGCAACAACGGCCGAATACTTCGTCAGGTTTCAATCGCGATCAAGGGATCCCGCGTTCGCCAGAGATCGACGAGCCGATGATGATCGAAACAACAAAAAAAAAAATGAAAAAAAACGAAAATATATAACGATCTCCCTTTTCGCGACTCGCCGAAACGACGGATTTCCTTTTGCAGCGACGATGACGCGCGACGGGAGGGAGGTTAATCGCTCTTTGATGCGCGACTGCTTTTCCCGACGTGCAATCTGCACTTTATCCCCTCTCCGCGTCCCTCCACTTCTCCCACCTGTTTCCACCGGCCGTTTTACCCCCCGTGGCTGTTTTTTTTCCTCCCTTCGTTCACCTGACTCGACCACAGCCATAGTCTGATTGCCGGCCGAGTGTAACGAGGGGCTACGCGTAAACGCAACCGCGGTCTGCGTCGAGTGGTGAACGCAGTCTCGTGGCCCCCGGATCGAATGGAGTTTCCCTGTCCTCCCGGGGATCCAGCGGCCGGCGATCGTTAACCGAACAATTCATTTCTCCGATCCACTCTCTCGACGCGTCGCGTCGTGTCGGACCCGATTGGACCGAGATCGAGAGGAAGAACTTGCCCGTACTTTCGTCGTTCGGTTTTCACCGGCTCTCCCATCCACGGATCATCACGGCTTTGTCCTTTGTTCACCGTGCAGGTATTATAAATCGTTTGTCCCGGCTGCGGAGCCTCCCAACATGACGAAACTGTCGATAAAGTCCGCGGGTGTCGAACACAAAGTGTTAAACTGCCAATTTCGTTAGCACCTCTCCGACGGAATTCACCGTAGCTCCTTCATCTCGCTATAACTTTGTAAAAAACCAACATAGCAACCATTTGAAATAGAGCATCTAAAACTAGAGGTTTCAGGCTTTCAAACCATTGTTTAACGATATCGATACGGTAATTTTTGACGGAGTTATGATCCGTGAAGTTGGACCAAGTTCGTACAAGTGATCCCTTAATTCTTTTCAGGAGTGTAGAAAACAAAGGGAGCCTGCCTGGACCTACTACCAGCAAAACCATTTAAGATCGCGGACAATAACACTCGGGAGGAGATCATCTCTTTAGCAAGGATTAATAGAGGACGAACAGTTTTCGGGGAGCAATTCAAAAATTGTGCAACGCCTACTGGCTCCACGATTTCATTCTATCACGTAAGCCTCTTTGGCGGTGACTGAAGTTTGCTTAGGTTTTCAATTTTGCATAATCTGGAAGATTATTGGTCTAAATAGTGACCGAAACGTTGAAAATTTTGTGGTAATTTGCAAAATTGCTTAAGTAGTAGCATCAGATCGAACCAGTACGCTGAAAACATTGATAATTATCGATCGAGATGAAGGAAACACTTCCAAAACATGTTCTCCAAAATCTGGTCGATCTCTGTACCCGTCCTCTACATTCGCCGTGACCCGACTCCCATATTTGACGGACCAATACGCCGCCATATACGAGCAGCAAAATTATCGATCGCGGAAACGTCCGGATCTCGGCTGTCGCGTTCGTCACGATCTCTGGAATCGCAACGGTCTAATATAACTGGCCATTCGAACATAAGTTAACCCGAACAGCGGTCCAGATGAAACAATCCACTCGCATCTTAATTACACGGCCATAATTTAACCAGAACAGAGTCCCTGCGCCAATGTTCGGCGAGTCTGCAGATTATAGTTGATGCCGCGAATGCGAGCGACGATTATCGCAAACAATGCCGACGGTATTGAGTGGCCCGAGCAAACAAGAGGCGGCCCAGGCTCTTAAGTGGACGTGCCGAATGGCGCTTTGACTTCGAATGCGGAAATAATTGTCGATTTAACGCTGTTCCCCCTCCATCGAAGAAACTATATTCCGACCAGCTACCAATGAGCAATCCGGAACAACCGAAATCATTTAATGGTGCTCCTGTTAAGGGTTCGAACAATCTATTCGGTTATCCCAAAAGTTTCTTTCGCAGTTTGCCGTCCTTAAACTAAAAAAAGGGGGTACTCGACGATTTGACCGTGTTTGTTATTTGACCGCAATATTATAATTATTTACAATAAAGCATTCCTCACAGATTTCAATGATCATGAAATATGTTGTTGGGGGCACAATTCTATTATAGCACAACTAAAGTTTGTATAATCATTTTGAATGAATTTTGGTTAGGTTTGGGGGTGGGAGTTCATTCTGCAAATATTTTGCAAACCAAAGAAAAAGTTTTTCAGAATTTAAGGGGGCCGGCGCGGCCATTTGTGTGCGGGCACACATCGCTAAATTCGCATATACGTATATGCAATTATAAGGTTCACGATTTTTCGAAATGACGCTTCAGTATTGCAATGAGTAGTTCAAAAGTGGTCAATTATGATTCCTAAAAGTCAGCTACAGGCGGGTACGGTGCCCAAAATGCATTTTTTTACGTTATAGAGGAATAATTTGTAATATTCGGCGGAGAGAAATAACAATTCGGCCTGTCAGAAACAACAATACAGCACCTCGAGCTTTCGAAATTTTGCACTAGTGGCATGACAAACTCGTTCCTCAGTTGGATGGGTGGACGTTACAAATGTTCCTATAGAATACGGTTGATAATGTAGGTCGATATTATATTGTCCATCGATAGTAAGGTGTCCATCGTCCATGCAAATACTATATTTATTGATCGCAAACACTAAATTTATTGATCGCAAACACTGGTACGCGAAGTGGCTATCTTCTGACCGATGCCTCGTGGCAGACCAACACTAGTGATGTTGTACAGGCAGTATCTGCCGAATATTATAAATTATTCCTCGATAACGTAACAATTTGCATTTTGGGCACCGGGCAGACATAGATTGGACTTTTAGGAATCACAATTGACCGCTTCTGAACTCTTCATTGCAATGTTGAAGCGTCAGTTCGCATAGAAAAAAAAACCTTGTGTAACTTTCGTATACATATACAACATTGCAATGAGGAGTTCAGAAGCGGTCAATTGTGATTCCTAAAAGTCCAATCTATGTCTGCCCGGTGCCCAAAATGCAATTGTTACGTTATCGAGGAATAATTTATAATATTCGGCAGAACTGCCTGTACAACACACGTGTTGGCTGCACGAGGCATCGTCAAAGATAGCCACTTCGCGTACCAGTGTTTGCATCAATAAATTTAGTGTTTGCGATCAATAAATATATATTTGCATGGACGATGGACACTACTATCGATGGACAATATAATATCGACCTACATTATCAACCGTATTCTATAGGAACATTTGTAACGTCCACCCATCCAACTGAGGAACGAGTTTGTCATGCCACTAGTGCAAAATTTCGAAAGCTCGAGGTGCTGTATTGTTGTTTCTGACAGGCCGAATTGTTATTTCTCTCTGCCGAATATTACAAATTATTCCTCTATAACGTAAAAAAATGCATTTTGGGCACCGTACCCGCCTGTAGCTGACTTTTAGGAATCATAATTGACCACTTTTGAACTACTCATTGCAATACTGAAGCGTCATTTCGAAAAATCGTGAACCTTATAATTGCATATACGTATATGCGAATTTAGCGATGTGTGCCCGCACACAAATGGCCGCGCCGGCCCCCTTAATAGCATATTTCAAGCTCATTGAAATCGATGAAGAATGCTCTATTGTAAGTTATTGAATATTTTCATTCTAACATTTCTTAATTTATTTATTCTCAGACTTTCGTCCGTTGTCGAACAAAGAAATCCAGGACAAAATTGATCGTAACGTTATTTATTTAATGTATTCTGGAACAATCGGACTTACCCACAAAATGTATCCGACCACGCAAGTGAGAAACGCAATCATGATTCCGTAAACTGTCGGCAAAGTTTCCTCGCTGGACTTTTCTTCTTCCATATTATTACACCATCTCGGACATTGCAATCACAAACTCTATAAAACGCCCGGCATATTAGAATAGAACACGCCTAATTTCTTCCTCGATAATGGAAGACGTCGCACTCTCCCGTCCGCAAACGATTTCAAACAATCACTCCGTTAATTACGTGGATTCGTTTTCTGCACAAATGAAATGATAATTTTAAGGTAAATCTAAGGAAAACAAAGGACTAATAACTTGACCGCAATGGTTCCATTCAAATTTAGACTTTTCAATTTTAAGGGGTTGTTGAAACAGTTAAAAATTCCTGGTTTCCTCAGGTGAAGTCCAGAAATGGGCAAGTTAAAATCGGAACAGTGGAGAAATTGGAAGAACTCGAGAATACGAGAAATCACGTTGCTTCCAATTTATTAAAATTATCAAGCGAAGAAATTAACGCGAAAGCTTAAGATAAATAATGCGGAAAAAGTGAATTTCTTCGAGATTTTAACTTTTACGTTCTAGAATCTGATTGGTACAGTAAAGTCGCGTTCACTGTCCGCGATCGGGGACACGATCACTGTCCAGTGCCTGCCCACTCCACTGTCATGCTGTCCTTCTCTACGTTCGGCTTTCTTTTGAACTCTCGACGCAAAAATAATGTCGGTATGCGATCACTGTCCGTGCAGAACACAGACTGTTGGACAGTAAACGCAACTTCGCTGTATTTCTCATTTCATTGCACAAGGACTTAAACTCTCGAAGTTAAGTACAAACAAAAATCACTTATTTTGCAGTTAGTACATAAAACGTCGTGGAGAATTAGCCAGCGAACGCGGGCATTGCAATAAAAGCAATATTTAAATCGCGACAGAGAGGACCGGGAGAAACTTTAATCAAGGGAAGTTTCTGCGGAGTTTAATGCAACAGCAACTGTCGCGGAAAGATAAAGCGCCGAAGTTAGGCGCGGCAATTTAAAATTTCGAAAGAGTTTGGGAATTATATATAAACTTGGAGAAAAATCAATTTAAATTTAGTTCTGAGAGACGGAGGGAGACTGTCCGGGGACGGGACGAGGCCTCGAAGGATCCCGGGAAACTCGGCGCGCCGATCCTCCTTACCGGAAGGAAACTTTCATCTTCAACAAATAGCTACATGGATCTCTGTTGTCCAGCAGCAGTAAATCGATAAATCTGCTTCCGTGCAGCTATTTGCCGGCAAAGCGTTCGACCAGGAAACAGGAGAACCGTCGAAGGACCGCCGTGCGAAGGAAAAGGAAGCAGACGATTCCCGTTGGCTTTCGAGAAGGAGATTTATGGTGGTCACTTATCGTAAGTGACCCCATACACTCGATCATTTACAACCTCTAGAAACGAGCATAGCTCTTGTTCTTTTGCTTTTTCCTTTTTTCAACTGACTTCTCCCTCGTCCAAGTGTTTCCCTTTTCCTTTCACCCGGGAACCGTGTAACTCGGTTTGTAACATGACCTGACCTTCAAAATATGATACGACCTGATCTTCAAAACAGTCATTACTATTATGACATCTGGAATGACACATTAATGTTATGAGACTCAATGAAATTTTCATATACGGGTGTCCCGAATTTAAATGGCAAAACTTCAGGAGCGTGTAGGGAACCCAAAAACAAAGACAAAAAGTCTTTTACAGATTTGCTCGTTTTTGCTTCGTTTTGGAGAAAATCGCAAAAAAGAAACTTTTAGTCCTGAAGGGCGTTGTCACTCATAATTCCTTGAAATGACCTTAAGAATCATTCCTTTTAGAGAAGAACAAGATTTTTGGGACACCCTGTACTCGTCCCTCGAGGGACTAAATAAAATAGAAAAATTCGTCAACATATTGTTTTAGTCCTGAAGGGCGTTGTCACTCATAGTTCTTTGAAATGACCTTGGGAATCACCCCTTTCAGGGAAGAACAACACTTTTGGGACCCCCTGTACTCGTCCCTCGAGGAAGTAAATAACAGAGAGAAATTCAACACATTATCCTGCACATGAAGGGCGTTGTCACTATCAGGAAAGCCAAACCAAGGAGTCGCCTAACACCGGGAATGGAAAGCACTTTTCAGCAACCCCTGTACCGGAGAGGGTGTTAGAGTTCACGTTTCATGGAACAAAACACCGAGGCTCGCACTGGTCGGTCAACGATGTAAACGATAGTTTCGCTCACTACCGGCAAACTTCTTGAAAAAGGGGAAGATTCGAGCCCCGGGGGGAAGTTGTTGGGGGATGGCAGTAGGGAATCACTTTTCCGCTCGACAAACATTGAACGTGGCAGTATAACAGTGACGGTGGGTTGGTGCTTCGATGACGAGGAATCGACACTGACTGATACCCGATAATAGCTCTCTCCCTCTCTCTATTTCGAACACGCGATGGTCAAAGTCAACGATCCCGATCGGACACGAATGGGCCGGAAGTACGGAGGAAAGAGCATCTCGCGTGAAAGGTATGCCTAGTCGGACGAGGCTCGCGAGACCACTGGGCTTCTCGAGCATGATTTCTGGTTCCTCGCAGACTACTGGACGCGGAAACGCGTATTAATAGTCCGGTGGAAATGGAATCTAGGCGAGCCACGGGGAAACAGCGGCGTACAAGCTTACCCACGGGCCTCGATGATCGAGGGTGAAAACGTATTCGCTACGAGCCCGAGCCGATGCTCAACGATTTATTATTGTCCAGCAGTCCGGATCAATCGATCCTACACACGCGAACACGTGCTCCTAGTCGTGTCTAGACGAGAATGTAAAAGTCGCGGATCGCTGACTTCCTCGTTTTTGTTTTATTTTTTTTCGAAACAAACTGCCAACGCTACACAACACCGAAAATCCACTGGACATCTGACTCGCCTTTTAATTGATTGCGTACACCTAGAACGGGCTGTATTCTGCCAGTTCCTTTAAAAATTGTAGTCTGTAATTTTTTTTCAAGGTCCTTTTCACCCTTCCAAGGTCGTCGAACCACATATTTTTAAACCCCTAAGTTAGTAGCCCTTCTCGAAACAAGGTTGTTTAAGGTCATTCAAGGTCATGAACGTAAAAATATAAATTATTAACGAAATTTATAATTTGATTCACTGACTTTTCTAATTATCCAGTAATTTCAATGGTATAAATGGGAAATGGATATTTTGTTAATTCTGCACAGCGAAAGTGAAGACGCGACTGCACCTATTTAAAAGTTCGCGAGCACGGTCCTGGTAATAAGATGAGCGAGCGAATAGAAAACTTAATAAAACAGTTGTAGTTCGAGCGTCAAATATTTCTCGGCGCAGCCATGAATATGTTAATCTCGAAACTGAGGAGTTTCGTTCAGTTTCGGAACAAAGTGCCATCTCCGTAAAGCGAAGTTGTGTCATTTACGTCTTCCATAAGTATTCAGATGCAAATTGAAATCCGTGGAAAATCTGTAAGAACGCAGAAGCTGGAACGGGCCCCGGTACAATTTCAATGATTTATATCCCGGCACCGAACTAACTTCCATTCGTCGAAACGTATCTTTTATATTAATCTGAAACGTGAAATAGTTACCAACCATTTCTGTTTCTCGCAATGTCGAGCAATAATGCAAAAGAAAATGTTTTACAACGTATTAATGGCGAACTTTCTTTGCAATATTACCAGTCAATTTTACTGAAACATTGAAGGTCACTTGAAGGTCAACATATCGCACATCGTTGTATTTGTTTTTTTAGGAGCTATGAAACTGTTGTAATTAAATTATGTGGTCACAGTTGAATAACTTCTATGACCCTGAAATCTCGAAAACAGTGACCGTGGGAAAATATTTTTGCAAATGTAACTTCAATACCCAATATATAACAAATAATTAGAATTGTCCCCGTCTTCTCCGAACTACATTACAAATTAATTAATTTATTATAGAAAAATTATATAGAAAAATTTATTTATATTTCAGTATTATCCTGAACCTATTCATAATTAGGATTAATGAGAACCAGAAATACTGATTAATCCTAATGATAATTATCAGAATTAATTGCTTTGCCATTAATAATTATTTGAGTACCGTAACTGCAATGGATAGCTGCATTTAACAATAATTACAAACAATGGAATCAGAAGGACAGCTAAAATGACAAAAGTACAATTAGAGTGCCAAATTAACGTGTCCGCACTAACCATTTGCTTCACGGAATATCCTCGCAATTACGTGATGTTTTATTATACGGAACAATAATGGTCGTCGGGGGGGGAAAAAACGGTGAAAATACAGCGCACACATTTATGGTGAAATTTCATATCGTCGCGCGATAAGTTATTCTATTATACCTGCATTTTAATTATGGGAGGCACCTAACGATTAACGTAAACTGCAACAACGATCAGATTACCGTTGTTGTATCTTCATTCAGCCGAACTCGAACGCAATACCAGCGGTATCGAGAATAATCGGCTGGCTGCTGGTGAAAAAGTTATCAACGCGTTCGAGGCAATCACGAATCCAATTACGATCGACACCTCGTGCACAGCTTCTGCGTTCTCGATTTGCATCCCCTACCCCTCCCCTCCCTCTTTTTTTGTACAATGTACGGAGTTGAGCAACGAAAAATATCTGCAAGCGAGTTGTTTTTTTTTACATGATAAATTATTGTTAATTATTGTTATCATACCTTATCTGAATACGTACAGGGTGTTCGACTAAGGTGGGGCTAAGTGGGACTAAGAAGTAATATATTTTTAATCCTTCAATTTCTCGCATAGTTAATAAAATAACGCACCGGTTAAAGAAGCCTACGCGTGCCTTGCTGGCTTACAGTAAAACACGAAGGGAGGCGACTGGGTAACCGTGTGCCATTCGGCCGAAAACATGGAATTGTATATCTGTTTGGCGAACCGCCGACTTCATGGGGAATTGTCGCAACAGATTGTGGCTTCCTAAAACAGTTCCAAGGGTTTCCGAAATAAATAGTGTATCATAACGTACCGTGTACGTTCAACGCCACGCTACAACACGAATTGGATTATTGCAGTCGCGGAAACTATCTTGTTTGCTGAAAACAAACCCTGCAAAGGATGAGAGACATCCCCTCTTTACGTTTAAATAAACGCAGCACGAAGTCTCTCAACCGTGAAATTAATTTCCCCGGTACTCCCCAGCGATAAAATAATCGCCGTTTTCTTTCCATCGCTTCTAAGTCGCACAATTTCCGGCACAATTTCCTAGAACGTTCCAATTCTAGAAATAATAGTACGAGAGGAAAAATCCGTACATCGCTAACAGTTTCTGTCATGTTTTCTCGAATTGTTGCAGTATAGGAGGAAGAAAATGTGAGTGGGGGTTCTCCGTGACAATCAAAATTCCTTCAACATCCAGAAATGGGAGGTTCCTGAGATCATTTGAAGCAACATTCTCCTTTGCAAAAATGGCGTCCGCGGCTTTGTTGAGGAGTAATCAACAAAAAACACGACTGTGCCAACACGCGTCTAGATCGCGCTTTGATTGGTCCGTGTTTTTCGTTAATAACTCCTAAACAATGCCGCGGATAACATTTTTGCAAAGGAAAATGTTGCTTAGAATGACCTCAGGAACCTCCCATTTCTGGATGTTGAAGGAATTTTGACACACCCTGTGGAGAGCATTCTTTCTATTGTCAATGTATAAAATTGCGTCGATGGTTAGCGTTGATTTGCAAACTCTTAATTTCGCGACGAAATGTAATTGTCAATAACATTTCAATAAAAGGCCGCCATTTACTCTTAATTAACTCTCGCGCACAACCCGGAAATTGTTGGATACATTCATTTCCATTTTACTACAACCAACTGTGTTCCGTTTACAATTTCATATTTTTAACAAATCACGACGCAATTGTAGAGAAATGAAAATTATAAAGGTATCTTCATCGGACACATTTATAGGCCCGAAGCTTCAACCATTTTTTGATATCTTTTTACGATTCGTCGGCACTTACCATTGACATCGAAGAAAACGTAAAAGAAGAATTTTTTTACATTGTTAAGTTAATTGTCGAGGATGAAAAATTATTTTATAATAGCCCAGTCCTTTCGGAATAAGACAAAAAAAAATTTAGCTCAATCGGACAAACAGTTCCCGCGATAAAAATTCCTAAGTGAAGCCCATTTTCGCGAAAAGGGGCAGACTTCGAAGGCCTGTAACTTGTAAAAAAATTCGAAACCGACAAAATGATGACTTAAACCCCCCCTAATTTCACATAGACTACACATATTTCATGTAGAAAAAAAATTTGACGTGAAATAACCCATAGAAAATAGAGTTTTCTTGTTGCAAAGTTAACAAGGTCGTTTTAAGTCGAAAGGAAACCTTATTTAACCGAAGCCATTTCAATTACTGTTCCCGACACATTTTATCCGGAACGTATCCAGCGCTCCGATCGGATGGCCGAAGTGTTCGTCTCGTAAATAAATTGGCAATTAAGCTAAGCTCCGCGCAAATGATCCCAACTCACCGTGCGCGATCCGCGTAGAAAAAAATGCGCATACGTAACCGAAAATTATCAAAGCACACCTAACCGACAAATTGCAAAAACAAACAGCCCGTGCTGTGAGCATGGCTGGCTCGCAACGGCATGGCACCAAGATGGCTCCCGATGAACGCATCAGGAGCGTCCTTCGGTCGCACATAAAATGCAATTTGGTGGGTGTCAGACGGCCGTTACTGTTGCCCGCTCTGCTTCCCCGGCCGGACGCGTTACGAAATTTAATTGGATTTATCGATCGGTTTTCTGATTCCCATTTCCCGCTCCCCCCCCCCCCCCCCCCACCCCCCCCCCCCAACTCCAAACACCCGTGCGTCCTTCCCCGCTGGCCAGCAGAACCACGTGAAAATCCGGCCTGCGCTGCCAGAGTGTAATCGACATCGTAAACCCGACGATCGGTGATTTCCTTCACCGTTTGCGAGAAAATTTTTCATGCAGTTTGCTCGATACCCTTCCGTCGACAATGGCCAGCAGTTTCCATACCCTTCACGCGAATTTATAGCCCACAGTTGATCTAATACGCGTGGAACTTGCTTTTTTCACTGACCCTGACGATCCAGGGCACAGATCAGGGAGTGGGGGCCCACAATTTTCAAAATCAGCAGGAGATTGTTAATATTAGGACACGTACAATTGACACGCACTGATGTCCTAAATCCTTTTAATATGACCACTGATTCGAATCGTGTCTATCCATTTTTATCATAAATGCATAAAACCCGTAGTCTAATTATAAATAAAATAAATATGGGTGGAAGTGTATCTCGTTCGGGTCAGGTTAAGATTTTTTCATATTATTAATTAGGGTTTCCGTGTACAGAGTCAAACTAATTTACTCGTAACATGGATGATAGATAGGGATTACAGTCTATATTTTTGGTTCATAACGACCTGGAGAACATGATGGAAAAGTTCGTTAGCTGCCTCGCGGGACACGTTATATAGAGTTTCAAGACTTGAAGAAGGGATCAAGGGTGAAAGCTTGCTTATGAACCTTCCTTATGTTGCTCTGCCAAAGTTTATAACCTTAACTATCAAACCTCCCTTAATTACTTGCCGTCCTCCAGAAACATCTTTAGCCCCGGACACTTTGCTAACTTTCTCTCGGCTGATTGGCTACCTATCCGCAGATTAAACACCTAATTCAAATAAGTATACGAAATCATAAAATAAAATGTTTCTACATCCAAGAAAATTTTTAAGCATTCGACAAAATGTCTGTCGATAAAAAATATCTATATTTTTCTTTTTATAACGAAAAAACTTCGTAAACAATTCTACATTATTCTACACAACAAATGAAACGAAATATTTATCACTGTCTGTCGGACGGGCAGGTATTATACGTTCCACAAAAGATCCTTCCCTCCGCGGAGGTATGAAAGCAGAAGTATGACAGTCGGATCAGATCAGGTTCGCATCGTAAACCATAAACTGACGGATAGGTTTCGAAAAATAAAACGAGCACTTACGTATCCTGGAATATTTATGCAGCGGGGGGGGGGGGGGGGATCGATAGCGAGCGAGCATATCGCAGGGATGCGCGCGAGGAACACCCGAGTTGTTAGTCGAGGTGAACGTACGGTGTTCAGGAAATAATCCCATTTAAGATGGCCGCGCAGGCTGATCACGTTTTCAGGGCTGTCATGTGCTAGTCATTTTAGAATTCGAGCGTTGCGATACAGTCTACAAGGCGCGGCTCTCGAGTACCAGCGACGACGTGCTTCTGCAAGACATGCAAGAAAATGTGAGGCAGAAGTAGAAGCTGGAAAATATTTTCTAAATATTTTTTAGAAACGGAGATTACTGAATAGCGAGGCTTCCTTCAAATTGGGAAAATTAAAGTCACAGAAAAAAGCGTGTCTAGAGAGAAGAGACTTTAATTTGTCATTAGACTGCGGATTTTTGTGCTTTCATGAACAAATTCACTGGGTGAAATATGAAACAGCGAAGACTAGAAAAATGTAAGAACATTGTAACGTTGTTTTTACTGCAACAAAGTCATTAAAAGTCATTAAGGGATGAAATCAAGTTTATCGCGTTTTTATTAGCTCGCTTTCTTGTCTGTCTGTCTGATTGTCTGTATGACTGTTTGTTCGGTACAAATTTTGCAATTGATTTTAAACTAACTTCCAGATGAGCTAGAGACTTGAAATTTTAAACATAGCTCAGAACTGGATGACAATGCAGTATTTAAAAAATTTTTTGAAAAAACCTATGCGTTTAGGAGATATAAATTATTAATAAATCTAACCGTTTGAGTTGCTGCCGAATATGTAATCCGCCGATAAAAGAATTCTATAAAAGGATCAATTGCCCTTTTCAGAATTGCCATTCTTCGGACAGCTCGTCTTTTCACTCGGAAAACCGAGTTATTGTTCTACGACCGCGGCAGTGAACGAGGCGTAATTATATGCCATGCACCAGCTTCGAGGCACCAGCCGACTCGCAGAACAATGGGAGACCCTTCACGACCAGCACGATCATAGGTATAGCGTAATATCACGCGAAATTCAAACGTTTCCATTCGCGCCAGAGAAAAATTCCTTTAGTTGGATTTGTTCTCTGAAGAAACTTATTAAACAAATTATTCAACTCTGGACTGTAGTGCAATCATTTCTTCCACGATCACTTTCTAAACAATGATTTTAGAACTCTTAGTTAATATAATGCAGTCATTGACAATAATGTGAGAAATGTGTTAATTAGGCAACGAGTATGTCTTATTGCTGACTTGAATTTTGTTTTGCGTGCTAACGCATTGTGCATTTATGAAAATGATGAATGAGTGCAGCGCAAAGTAGTAACAGCATCACAAAAATATAAAAATAACGTCATGGTATCTTGATCGTAGAATACAGAGCAGTGCTGAACGTTGTTGAAATACATTTCTGCTTACACATACATCATATTTTGCTAATTAGTAACAATAACTGTTGCCCCTCGTTGATGTGAACAATGTTTATCTATGATAAACACCATTTTCTAGATTACCGACAAAGTACCGCAGTTGCCTTCCTTACCTGCGCATGCCGATAAGCAGCTACCCTCCTTATCTGCCCTGCCGATAATCAAATACCCTCCTTATTTAATAAGCAAATACCCTCCTTTTTGAGTAAACAAATACCTCCCTTACTAGTCAACAAACAGTTGCCTTTTCTATCTACTCTGGCCGACAAGCAGTTGCCTTCCTTATCTACGCTGGCCGATAAGCAGTTGCCTTCCTTATCAACGCTGGTTGATAAGCAGTTGCCTTCTTTATCAGCGGTGGAAACATGGGGATCTATATACCAACACTGGATAATACCCAATTTGATGTTGGCAATGATAACTTACCGACTGTAGACGGTTTATTATAATACGATAAGTTGACAGAATTAATTTCATTATACGGAATATGTTTATAGCTTTGGATCATGAAACAATTCTTCGTCTACACGTGTAATAATCTGTAAAATAAAATCAGACAATATCAAACGTTCGAATGGACTGTTACAGTTCGCAGGCTTCCCAGGATTGGAAATATATCAATGCTCGCGATTCAATTCGATAACCTGTCTAAGGTCTCCAAGAAAACGGTAAAGAAACCTACCAGGAAGGAACTAATTCTATGCAAATGAATGGGGCGTGGCAGAGCATTCCTGGATGTATCATTATCATCGGCCCGATATATTACGTCCTACGTGCTGCCATCCGATTACAGGTGCACAGGACTGTGTCCTCGTGCGTACAACGCAGCGTACATGGGTAAAGATTTCCCGACGATGCGTTTAAACGGGATGGAACAATGCGATGCGCATGGGGGACTTATCATTTGGAATATCTGATCGCAAAGATTTTGCACCGACTTACAATAGACCTTTAACAGGAAAGCCACTGATATTGAACATCTACTTAAATCATGAATTATTAATTTCATCGCATCGTTCGTACACCTGTTTGTTTTATAAATATGCTGCGCATTTTATGGATTCATCACGATAACGAGTAGGGGTACCTATACGAGGAGTTCCCCAGAAAAATATAATTCTACGTTATTTGTAAATGAACAATATTAAATACCACTGTCAAGCGAGAAATCATCAATATTCCCATAATTAACTTAGATTAACGTTATACTTGGGTTATTTGACTTTGTGAAATTGTGAAGTATTTCATAGCACTCAACACAGCTAAACTTCACCTTAGGGAACCAGATATTTGTCACTTTTTAAAATCTAATCCTGTAGCTTTTGGAGAGAAAATGCCTAAAATCCAAGTTTTAATGTTGGAAATTCAGTGGTTCAAAAGTTATAGGTGTTTAAAGTTGAGCGATTTTAAACGTTTTTGACTGATTAAAGGAGAAGGTATAGTTCAAGTTGGTTGTGGTTACAAATCATGTCGCACTTGCAAATCTATGTTATTGACGCCACTGTGTGTTTGTGGTGCCATCAATCTGCTTATCACTCAAAAACGCTTAAAATCACTCAACTTTAAACAGCTACAACTTCTGAACCAGTGAATTCCTAACATTGAAACTGGGCTTTTCGTCATTACCTCGCCAAAATCTACAGAACTGCACTAAAAAGAAGTTTAAAATTTCTGGGTCCCTAAGGTGAAGTTCAGAATAAACGATAAATTACAAGCTCTTAACGAAATCATAATATTTTAAATGTGAACGATTCGTTCAAATGATTATTCAGATGTTGTTGCTGCGATAAGGTTTTCGCCGACTAATATTCCAACGGTCCGCGCGACTCCGGCCAAGTAAATCTCTCATAAGGGAACCGTGAATTTATTGTTGTGTTCTCGAGGGGAAAATTCACGATAAGAAAGTTAAGGAAATTATATTATTTACATTCAGGCGCGCGTGCGGCGTATGAAAGTTTTACGGCGGAAAACTTTCCTTTTCGCGGCTTCCACGGAAAAGTACACTGGCCGGGAACTCTCCTGCAGATACATTGCAGGGAACTTTCATAGTTCGGAAATTCCTTTTCGCGCGATGTAAATTGAAAAATTGCGCCGGCCCGCGTTCTGTAATCTCGCGAGCGCATTATGCCATCGCGTCGCAATTTCGTGAAATTTATAACCTCCATCGGCACCTGCGGAGTTCGCGCTACTATTCTACGCTTAGCGGTCTCGCGATTGCAAATTTTCTTATACAGAGTATCAGTGTAGCTATGCTAGGACGTTGATTGATATCATCCGCGGCAGATCTCGGTGATTTCAATGCTTGGCAAGGCAATACATTTTTAAATGTTTTCGGCGCAACGGTTCGATCGTTTATTACGAATTATAAAGCAACTTTGCTAATTGTCAAACAAAATCCCGTTTCGATACCAGTTTGGATCTTTTTCAACATTTATTTGAATCGCGTCTGTAAATTAAATATGTTGCTGTAATTTTGGAAAAAAACAGAAATATTAAATGATTGATTGTAGGAAAAATTGTTCATACAGACACAGTCACATGGTTTGGGGAAAATAAGTTTGTCCAATGTATACTTGATTACAGCCCAAGCAAGGTATTGTGTATACGATATTGCAACTTTCTAACTGTGGTAGCTTGTCTTTAATAGGTGGAAATAAGGTTTTAAGATAATTTCGAATTCTGAAGATTGTATGAATTCCTACTCTTCGAAAGATCCTTTTTATGTCATTTGAGGTGTTCTCGACATAAGGTATAACAACAGTGGCAAGGTACATTGAAGATAATGTAAGTGTGTGATTTTAAATGTTGCTAATGGTTTTATCATTTCAAATCCTACATGTAGTTGTGTGATAGTTCCATTCAACGGAGTATAATAAATGAATTTTTCGCACAGAAGCTAGTCGATGACAGGCAAATCGATTGCTTGATGATTTGTTTGTCAGAATAATTATGATGCTTGTTAGTGCGACCACAAAGAAGCGATACAATCGACATGAGCGTGCATGCTACGTGTCTGACATGTTGAATAATGAACTAAGCACTCGTCTCGTACGGAAATCTGAAATGCTGGCAGAAATATTTCCCTTTTCTGCCGTCGCGTTGATTGGGTAGAAGCGAACCGACAAACCTGGACAGCAATTAATCGATCACGACGGAATATTTTAATTGATTGGTCTCCTCGGCATGCACGGGCGCTGGCTAACTCGATCGTCTGACTGGACCTACTTTCGGTTCGTTTGCGTTGCTACTTCGCTGAAATATTACATTACGCGATCCATTTATTTTATACAATGCGAAAAATGCTTTGAAGGGGCGCACTCTGGCGTTCACAATATTTCGTCAATTGTTGACTTTCGTTATAAGTTACTTGAAATAATTCTCTTTTTCAAAAATTCATTATTGATTTTAAACGAACGCTCTGAAATTGTTGGTTTGCAAATGGTTATTTCAATAGAAGAGATTTGTTAATTAATTTATAGTCACCACTGCTTTCTACGATTATTAACATTTTATAAATTGCGGTGCAAGTGGGTTCCTTTTTCGTAGAAACTTCCCTGTTTTAATAATATTATATATTGACCTACTCACCCATTCAAGAGTTATTATTAGACAATCTTAGCGGATCTTTATGCAAAATAAAAATTTTCTGCCCGAATTGCGACAAACAGGAGTAAAATAAAAATTAATTGTTTCCCTTGATATGTTTAATAGGTTGCAAATAATATAACAGTACATTTAAATTCTTCTAATTTGTTTACAATTCTAAATAACACCTACTCATTTTCGTTAGAAATGCATAAAATCAAAGATGTCCACATAGAAAAAATATACGATTCCATTTAAACAGACAAAGAAAAAGATATCTAGATGTGTACACATATACAAGTACCTTTATTCAGTGGTATGACAATCTCCTGAAGAAGAGATAAACGTTTTTATCGTCAATTATCCTAAGCAACTACGGCCGACGGGTGTGTTTAGTAGTGGGTGAACGTTTTTAATCGCTGAGGCGGTCGTGAGGAGAGGGAAAGGTGTCTTGCGATCGCCTCCGAGATCCGGAGTGACCTAAAGTCAGCGAGCAAGGGTGATAACTTTCCGTGCGAAGCAGCCGACAAAGCAGCTTATATGGCAACTTACGCGGCAACTCGTTTCGCCAAAGCGGTTCCCTATCTCGCGCTATTCGCTCCCATAGAATGCAGAAGGACAGCCGAGGCCTGTCGGCTATATTAGTATGAATACGGCTTGTACAAACAGGTCGAAGTTAGTGTGAAACCAGTGAAAGAGACGACGGAATACGCAGAAGCAGAGACGCTGAAGAAAATCTGTGCTGGTAGAGGGTGCGCGAGATCTATCGAAGTTGCCATCGGAACCAGAGAAAAATCAATACAAAATTAAAAACTCCCTCTGCGACGTGTCCACGAGCCAGGACTTGAAACGGTTACGATAATAATTGTTCAAAATTGTCACGTGTATAACGATTTAGCGGATTATTGGAACACGAATGTAGCTATAACCTTCAAACAGGTTAAGACGCATTCAGTTGGGGCAAAATTAAGTGGACACCCTTTAGAAACTAACAACTTTTCATAAATTAGACCAAACAGCTTGAGCCATTTTTAATTCATTCGACATGATGACCTTGAATGTCGCACAAGATCAGGAATCTCTAGGGTCCCCTATCCACTCCTGGAGGATACATATAATATAATATAAATAATTTTTCAGTGACCAATTACTCATCCGGGAACTGCTTCCGTTGTTAGCGTGTAACGCAAACGAACACCTGCGATAAACAGAATGAGAAATGGCTTACCGTGGAATTGGCTGTCTGCACGGGCGCCTTGGTCCCCAATACGGTGAGTCCTCCTAGACACCTACGCGCGCAATCGGGATCGTTATCCTCGCAAATCGGACAGCCCACCGTGGAGGACCCACCACCGTGTTCGCGTAACACGTGATTGCTGCTAGTGTTGGTGGTGTATCCTTGGTCCGAGCTAGCGTTCGAGTTCGGCCTGGACTCGTCCGAGCTGTCGAACGGTTTGATGTTTCTAGGACGGTGAACGATTCCCACCGGCTCCCATATTTCGCTGGTCGACGAGGCGTAGTAATTGTTCTCCTTGGTCTCGCGGCTTCTCTCGTCGACGACCTTTCCGCCCCGTGCCACGGTGACCTCCTCTTTCGTCACGATGGACGATTTTACGCTCAAGGATGTCTCGAGCCGTACCGGAGCCCTTCGCAATTATTCCTTGTTAGCAAGTATCGTCGTGGATGTATCCTCGAACGCTCAACCTCAACTACCGATCGACTCGTTCCTCGCGAATAATGGAACTTTGCATTTATCGGCGTTACATCGTTCGATTCCAACCCCTTGCGCTGCGATTTATTATTGTAGCAACTGTCCAAATTTTATCCCCCTTGGTCCCTATTCCAGCAGCTCTTTTATAACTAGCACTCGGCAGAATAGACAATACTACAGTCACGGAGAGAGACAGGCCTGTGCAACTACTGCTCCGAGAGTCGATCACGTAGAATCGGCTACCCCCACCGCGATAGTGGGGGTAGCTGATTCTACGTCATCGAGTCTCGGAACACTAGTTGCCGGAGTTGTTTACTGTGCGGAGCACGAAAGAATTGCAGCGGAAAGGGAACGGCGCACAATGGGTAAATTGGACCTAACTCGATTCAAAGTCAAAGAACTTTCGATAGAAATGAGGTAGAGCGATGAATTTTTCTTTTTAAATTAAAGCTGAAACTTTGCAGTTATTACAGGACCATATGCTCGCTATTAGGTTCTAAGCGAGGAGTATCCACGACGTTATACCTGAGGATTCCTGCCTTAACGAGGATCTGATTGAGCAAATCGCACGGTGGCACCTGGCCGGTTATCATGGCCTCGCGAATGGCGACGCCATCCGGCCCCTCGAGAGGAATCGGCACGCCGTTTATCAGCAACACTTCCTCCTCTCTCACGCTAGATTTCTTTTCGCAATCGACCACCTTCACCCCGGGCCCGAGGATCGACTCCACCGTCGACTGGATCTCGTGATCGTCCATGCCTGCGAACGTACGGTCGATTGGTACGCGAAACTCGTCGCTGATTTATCGGAACCTTGTTCGAAATCGATATGGACGTCGCTCTGCGGTTTCTTCCGACAGACTTTCGTTTTTTCAGCTGTGGCCAAATTTTATTCGGATGAAAAATAATGGAGAAGGGGAACGAATAATTATTGTTCGGAAGGATTTGTTTCATATTGGGCCTTTCTTTCTTTACATCTCTATATCTTATTATTTCATTTTTTACATTTTTAATGTACAATTAATCTTGTTATTTTATTTTTTTACGTTTTTAATGTATTTAATGTACAATTAATTTTATCGTTTCATTTTTTACGTTTTCAATGTTTTTAATGTACAATTAACCTTATTATTTCATTTTACGTTTTTAATGTTCTTAATGTACAATTAATCTTATTATTTCATTTTTTACGTTTTTAATGTATTTAATGTACCATTAATCTTATTATTTCATTTTTTACGTTTTCAAGTATTTAATGTACCATTAATCTTGTTATTTCAATTTTTACGTTTTTAATGTATTTAATGTACTCGAGCTGTCGAGTTCAATTTTGAAAAAGTTATTCGTTTTTAAAAGGTGTACGAATACTTCGAATACATTTTTTGAGCTTAAATCGCCACGTGCAGAACCGTTCTGCAAATATTTGATGCACAGTTAATTAATGAAAAGCGACGCCCAATGACGTGGTCCATCATCCACGTTTAATAGCGGGTTTTCGGTGGGAGTATGCTCACATTATGAAATTAAATTGCTAGAAGCCATCGAGACGACGTCGTCGCAGCGGCGGAACGATAGTTCGGGGAATACTAATGTAATAATTTGCACCTGCCCGATCCGGTAAAAGACGAGTCACGCTAAAACGCGTTCGAAGGGGACGCCGTGGAATCAGCTGCACACTGAATTGCAAATGAAGCCACGGCGAAAAAGAAAACACATAGATACAGATTACTGGTCTTCGGAAATTTCCAATCAATTGCACACCTTAATGCAGAACGTTCGTACGATTCACAGTATTTTTCAACTCGCTTTAGTCGTTTCTCGCCATGGGTTTAAACAAATTCAATGTTTTATAAAAAAAGAAATATTCTTCAAGTTTATTTAAGCATGCAAATGTGTTGGACTTATATTGGGACAGCGAATCTGTAGTCTTAATTGACTTATTTAATGTGAAACAGGAGGAATACAATTACGGAGTAGTAGAGTAAATGTACCTATTACTGCTGGTGTACGTTTTGCTGCGGTATTTTTCCCCAATGAGATTAAAATACGTAAGAATAGCTATTTTCCCCTGAATAAATGTGTACAATTCAATTCTCATATTTTTATAATCTCAAAATTTTAAAAAACATTCTTATCTCAATAACCAAAGGACTGTTGTTCACATGATTGTACATTTTTTATATTGCTACAAATTGCATAAAGGAAAATTTTATTACTGTTTAGATACCTGCTTCGATACAATAAAAATATGAGAAAAAACTTCTCCTGCCTTTTTAATAAAAAGATTATGCCCTCAGCATTACGTACATTAAAGTGAAGAAGGAGCTCATTAGTGGGAAAAAATTTTATGTAAATTTTCGAATAAAGCGGGCAAAATTTTTATTTAAATAGAATTATTGCCAACTCTGCTATTTAAAAGTTAGATATTATTTATTCTCTCCCTAATAAATTCCGATATATTCCGTCCGATACTACACGGTGGCCCACAGTCTAATTATCACGTTTCAAGAAAACAAAAACGAACAGAGCTTTAATAAGAAGAAGCTGGAATTAGCGAGCCGCGCAGCTGTGGGCAGCCGTAATCAGGACAAATGCGTTTAAAATGATACGTAACGAAGCTACGGGAATCGCGTGATGAGTCAAGAACTGCTGGCTGGTTTCGTGAGCAGTCAGGTAATATCTACGGAACACCTGCACACGTGTATCTCCGTATCGGAGCCATCTGACCTAACCTAGCACTTCCTGCACGGAACCAGAGATCCAACGCATCTGTATCAAGCATCGGTGCTTGAGCGCATAATCAAGATTACCTTTTTTCTAACTCCGCTGTCACGTCCACATTGATCTCTCACACACCATAGTGACTCACATGAGAAATAAGTCATTACTAGACTGCAGCTAGACAATTTTTGTAGACAAATATTAAGAAAGTGGAATCCTTACAAAATCTTATTTTTAATAAGAAAAAGGTCATTTTTTCCCGAGGTCATTTGAAGTAACTTTTCCCTTAGCGAAAATGTTCTCCGTGACTTCGTTCGGGAGTTATTAACGAAAAACGCGGACCAATCAGAGCGCGGTGGGCGGAGTCTGGTCAGCCAATGCCAAAGCCGTGTTTTTCATGAATAATTCCTTAACGAAGCCTCGTAGAATATGTTCGTAAAGGAAGAAGTTACTTCAAACGACTCCATGAGTCAACCGTTTCAAGGAGGTACATTTTTGGAACACCCTGTAGTATCCCCTCCACTTTAATGGACTAAAAAAAAGACAAGCATACCGAGGGAACATGGTGTTCATCGAAAAGCTCCCAAGGATTTTCAAATTACGGAAGTTCCAGACTAAACCGCGATTTCACCGGTTCGTAATGATGATTACATCACGGCACGTGATCCCGAAGACCGACAAAAGGATCGTTCGTGTTTCACAGTTCGTGCCTGATATCGATTTAAACGGCACTTCGCGTATCAGATGAAGCGGTCGACTGTGTAACGATATGAAAATGCGTTAATGACTGGTTCTAGCAAAGTATCAAAGCGTCGAGGATGATTCAGTGAAACGCACTCTCCACGGTGGTCACATAGTTAGGCCGAGACACGGGTGTAACATAGTAGATTGTCACGCTTGTCGAGCAGCAGTTTTTTCCCGGGTTTCTTGCCACGGGAGCGATGAATATTATCTAGATTTTCATTAGTTACATGCGAATTTTTCTCGCCGAAAATATGTCTATTCGCATCGGTAATTAAAGCATTTAGAAAGCCGCTGTGTAGCGGAAAGTTGTTTCATTCCATTCATTCAGAAATTCGAAATAATATACATAAATGCTTCTATGCAAGATTTGCTGAATTTCTCCTCTCCGATTTCAATGGCCTTGAACCATGTCGTCAAGTTCACCGTTCTGAACAACGTTTCCCTTTAACGTTTTCGCCAATCGGCTTTAGTTTACGAGATAATCGCAAAAAACTTCGCTTGTCCTTGAACTGTCCTTGATCACATGTTTCAAGGTCATTGAACTTTTTGCGAATATCTCGCAAACTGAAGCCGATCGCCAAACAGTTTAAAGGAAAACGTTGTTCAGAATGATAAGCTTGGCAACATGTATTAAGGTAATTGAAATCGGAGAGCAGGTAGCACTTATTTCTTATTTTCTCTTTATCAAAGTAATTTGGATGTATACGTATGTTGAAAATATAGGAGATGATCTTCGAAAATATTGTTACTTGTTTCTTTCAAAGCGCTACGAAGGAGCAATGCAACTTCTAATCGACAATGCCTGGCGTTTAATAACTGCGGCACACGTGCATTGTCGAATCTCCCTTTGAGAATCAAATAGAAGCGCAACTTCCACTTCACGCGGCATTGCATTATTCATGTCCCGACGCAGTAATAGGCGCGACGCATTTCCATCACAGCCAAGAAGATTTCTGCGAGATACATCAAGATCTTTGCCTCTGACCTCGGCCGCGAATGGGGTTAAGAACATTGCGGGCCGATGATGCAAAGAATTTACCGTCGTGATTTACGTAATGGTGGACGGTGTACAGCGAGGAACAGCATTATTTATAGTAATATACTCTCCGCGTTTTATAGAGTCTGTGGTCTTTTGTGTGCAGGATTTTTCTTCGTTTCAACGTGCTCGCCAACAGCATCGCGCACTATGTGTAAAGAAGGTTGCTGTTCAGAGAGAAGCTGTTTTCTTTTCAAATGTTTTGCAAAAAATATTATAATGGTTGTTTATTGCAATGACTGTTCTTGCTATGTCTTGGTTTGTCCTGGTTTTTCGAAAATGGTGTATTCGCACGAGCAGAATATTGATTACCCCTTCTTTCTTTCTTCGCGGAGAAATTGCAACAAACAATTCCCGTGTGATATTTCATCCGTATCCGGTTTGCAACCTAATTAACGATCGCGCTTTATTAATATCATGTTTCGTTGAAAATTGATAATACAATGAATAAATTTTAGTCGTCTGTTACATCATATTCTAAAGTTACATTAATCAATCTTTTCCAGCAGATATTTTAAAATATATATATTGCAGTTGTTTTTCACAGTCTGTATATTTAATTATGAAATATTCACGAGATTCACACTACTTCTAGTTTTATTACGTTGTAAAAGGACAATAATTAATTTATTCCGATTGTACTCCAATAAAGATATCTGCTGAATAATTTCTTATGCAGGCATCTTTATAATTTCATTAAACGTAAAATAAAAAATCTAGAACCGGTCATTTGACCACGGGCGCCAAACATCTTAAGACGGCCCTGACCCCGTCAGCACCATGGGCACCGGACAATTAATCGCACCAACAAATCGCTGCGACGAAAGTTACGATCCCATGGCGCAGTCGTTCTATTTTTATCCGTAACAACGTAGCCATAGCAGAAAACACGGATCAGGAAAAAGATAAGAGGAAGTGGCGCAAAAATCGCTGAAAAGTGCGTCGAGCTGCGCCGCGGCGGAAGGGCTAATTAATTTGCCGGCGTGCTAATTAAGGGCACGAAACGAAGTGTCGTGAGCGCTGTATTTGCGCGGGGGTGCGCTGGGGAATAGGGAAGTCAAGTTGTTCGAAACAGTTTGCATCTTTCCGAGTTCGGGCGACTTCCATTGAGTTTCATTAGTCCTAATCGTGTCGCCTTCACGGCTGCGAACCGAACACGAATGTTTGGACGTGTTTGCAACTGTTCGTACCAGGTTCGTAGCTAGTTCATTTGGATCCCATCGGTTACCTTAAGTGAAGGAACTCGAAGAGGTAGCTTCTACAGCGTGACCAAAAGTCAAACTTTCAATTCGAACTTTCAATTTTGATTTTACTTATTAATTTATTAATTTATTAATATTAATTATGATGTGTTTGGTACGTAATCCAGTAGATTTGTACGCGGGGCGACTGCAGATCAAAGTTGCGTTCATGTAGGATCAATGGTTCAGGAGTTATGCTTGCTTAAAGTTGAGCAATCTGCAGTGTTTTTGACAGGCCCGTACCTGTCGAAAATGCTCAACTTTAGACAACCATAACTTCTGAATCATTGATCCTAGAGGATCGAAACTTCGATTCCTAGATTCTCCTCGTTTAATTCTACTGGATTACATACCATATACGTCATAATTTATAGCAGAAAGGCACTTTGAGCCCGGTAAAGTAAAGAGCAGCCTAAATTATTATTATCCAACTCGAGGGACTACTCTATTTCAAAGATACTTTGTGCTTTGGCAGTGTTGAACACGTAGTTAATTTTTAAATACAAGTATTCTGCTGTCTACCTCGAAGGAAGTAATGTAACATTAGGTTGTGGCTACACAAACATGTTTCAGCAATGATTAAAGCGAAAATTCCACCATGGAAATATCGGGATTAATTATTTTTAGTCTATCCATCTATTCAAGTTTCTGTGCACGATTGTAGGTCACAATGAGTGGCTATAAATCTCTGTTCTAGAACTAACGATTCAACGGAAACTGTGAATCATATTTATATTAATTTTCGCGATTCCACAGCGATAGGACGACTTTTATAAAATCAGGGCAGAATGTGAAATGTAAACAACGGTATTGGAAGAACAGTGTCTCGAAAAAATATTGCATTGCGCGTCATTATAACCTCTCAGAAGAGCGCTAATTGCTCGGTAGCAGCGTTACTAATGCGCGGGTTTCGATAAATGATTCAATTAAAACTGTAAACGTAAGTGTACGGATTTTTTTTCGGCGCTCGGAATTCCTGGAGCTCGAAAATAGTGCGTCCGTACCTGGAAACTAATTGTCTGGCGATATTTAATTAGGCACACGCGAGGCAATTAAGACCGAGAACGGAACGCAATTGCGTAGCTCTGCCGCGATGTTGTTCGGCGTATTGTCGCCTCGAACGTCTCGGTAAGCTTATTTACGCTTTCGGCGCGCAAACACGAATAAATTTACAGATATTCGGACGGAAATTCGCGAGAGATCGCGTCAGATAAAGAAAGCGGCAGTCCCGATTGTGTGCAAATTACATGCCACGAGCTGTCGCGTCGCGCCGAGTAACACGCGTCTCGTGAAATGTCTCGCATCGCGGAATGTTCCTGGCCAACTTTGCTCCCTCCGTTGGTGGGTGACGTGCACGCGTGCAAAATTTGTCAAAAATTTGTCAACTGATCCGACTAGCAATCTTTCTTGGAGCGTGCTCGCTGAAATCCCCGCCGAAATGTTCGCCGGAATTCTCGATTCTGACAACGAAAAGTCTCCAACCTGACAATTCAGCAAATGATGAGACTCTCAGAAAATTTTTTGCTACCCAAATGCTCAAATGTTAAAATTAATCAACTGTAAATTCGGCTATTTTATTATTTTATATTGTAATTTGTAGCACACAACTGAATAGCTCTGTTGAGCTTGAAGATGGCAGAAAATGTTAAAGAGAAAAGTTGTATTTTTAAAATGTTCTGTTTGTCATAGTTCTCAAGGTCTTTTGAAGGTGAACGTTTTCAGGGTCTTTTGAAGGTCACCGTTTTCCATATAGCTTTAATTTCGTAGTGTTGTAGCTGATGTCAAGACGAGTTCAATGATGTGGTACGCTACGACCTTCGAATGACCTTGAATCTTCTTGAGAAATTAAAAAATGGCTAACACAGCAAAGAGGTTCGAATAAACCGTGGCATTAGAACTTGTTACAACAGACGGCGATTCTATCGCGAATCGATCAGGAGTGGCTTGAAGTCTGGTGCAATTAGCGAGTACGTAGTTTAATTAATGCCCGACGGTAGACGTACCTTGGATCCTTCTCGGACTGTTAACTTTTCCCCTGTCTACATGTCAGAGTCACGACCCACGGTTCTCACGAGCCCGCGATTCAGAGGCATGCGATCCGCATCTCCTCGGACCGGAATAAATAATAAGCAAAATGAAGACCCGAGTTGCCCGACGACGCGACGGTCTCCATTTTATTATCACGTGTCCGGTCCGAGGCGGAGGAGCGGGGCTGAGGACAGACAGGAAGACAGCGAAGCGAAAACCGGGGACCCCAGTTGCGGATCCGCACGCTTTAATTAGTAACCCAGATAATAAATATTACGGCTAAATGACCAGGAAGCGCTCGGAAGACGAGCGAATTTAATTTCTGCTCCTTTGTTGCATTTTCAACGGGGCCCCCGGCAACGTTCGATGCCAAACGAGAAGGAAAAGTGACTACTGAATCGATGATGTGGCTTCTTGTTGTCGAGTCGTGAATAACGGCTTTCCTTTTACTTTTTAATTGCTTCCGTTCGAAATGACTGACTTAACCTCCATTCGTCTTTGTTGTGGCACACAAATAGCTCAACTTTAAACGTTTATACCTTTTGAACCATTAATGCTCCAGGATCGAAACTTCGATTTGCAGCCGCCCCGGGTACAAATCTACTGGATTACATGCCAAACACATCTTAATTTATAGGAGAAATTTTCAGTCAGGTAAAAAGATTTCAATTGTGCAAAAATACTTTTTTTAGCAGTCCTTCGCCGATCCCAAGGTGTAGAATCGCTTTCTATAGCTACAGTGAAACTTTTCTCGCTCGATTCGAGTCAATTCCCCTCATCCGGCGAACACGTTCCCGAAGCACTGTTCGTCCATTTAGGATCTCGTACTATGCCGCGTAAAACCTGTCCGCGGGGACACGGGTCAATTATCATCGGCCACGTGTGAGGTGGCACCGATACGGTCATTGTCGCCGGAATATTAACTGGTATATCGGGCAATTTATGCCGTGCTTGTCGCGCCGATAAAGAATCGACCGGCGAACTAGCCGAAATTCCCGCAATTGGCTCGGTGATCGCAACGAATGGCACTCGTTAAAACGCGATGGAATTCTGAGCGAACGGCGTCGTTCTATCGAAAGTATTTTTACGGGGAAAGACATTCACGTCGGGGAACGATAACCCGACGGTGAAATAGTAGACCGAAGAAATTCGATCCTCGAACAGAAGGAACTCCGTTCGACGGGGGTTTCATAATTCAAAACACCGGTAATTGGTTCCGCGCGGGGACGATTTTACTTCCCGATTGCTCGAGGATAATATTGAACGTTGATTTACGACCTGGCACACTTCGCTGACTCTCGGTAAGAACCGTACGTAACGAGCTGACGATTCTTTCTTCGCGTGGACCTTTAACTTCTGTTTACTGTAATTTGTATTCTCTAATTATTACTTTCACATTCGCTGACGCGACGTAACCGTCGAACATCATTACGGGAACATTTTGTACCCCGTGATTTGTAATTCGTGATTTATTGCTTTCACATCGTCGGACTTGAAGGAACGTTAACCGTTTTAGTGCCTGTCGAGAAATTCAATTTGTGCGGAAAATGGAAGGTAGAGTGGGAACACAAGTGGTACAGCTGGACAGGGGGTCAAATGTTTTACAATTTAACAAGAAAATCTTCGGTAGCAAGTTTGAAGTCGACACTCCCAGCCAGAAGGATAGAGCTGTTGCTTCTGTTCTGCCCAACAAAACATTACGAAAATATTCGTGGACATTTTACCCGATGTACACAACTGTGAATATTTTCCAAATTTTTGATTGAGCCAAACTTCACTTTAGGGACCCAGAAATTATTAACTATTTTAATAATCCTGTAGATTTTGACGAGACAATTCCACAAATTTAAGTTTTAGTCTTAGGAATCCACTGGTTCAGAAGTTATGAACGTTTAAAGATCAGCGATTTTAAGCGTTTTTGACTCGTAAAGGCGCCGCCATGTTGGTCTGTAGCGAGTCTCGCGCGTCAACTGATGAAAAATATAATTAAACAGTTGAGCAAACAACCATTTGTGATACGGTATAAAGAAATACAGAAAATGTTTGTGGCGTGCGTATATTAAATAGATACTTGTGACAAGGATCAATTCTAATGGCATTAATACAAATTCATACAACAGCCTCAGTTTGCACGATTTGCATAGCGGTGTCGCCTAGGAGCAGAGGGACTGTTTTATTCAACGAAGAGGTGCGAAACTGTCCGAAGTATGCTCTAAATACCAACAGAATTATGCCTCAGACTTGTGCAGTTTATTTAACTGGAAGACGGCCAGGAATATTCTCTTAACGCATTTAAAATTGAAATTGCATCCACTTGCATTGTAGCATCGTCTCTTTCTCGTGGAATGCAACTGAGGTGAATCGTTCCGACGTCAAATTACCGAGAGGTGAATCAAGTAACAACTACAACAAACCGGTATTCATTGCAGTATTCGCGAATTACCCAATTAATTCGCTATTCAATGCACCTATGCAGATATACAAAAAATCTTTCATGTAGAAAAAATACTTTGTTAGCAAAAATAACAACTTTCCACTTTTGAATATCCAGTTCCAAGTTTACACTCTACGTGAACTTTTTCCACGATGCAACCTTTCCCCTTCTACGTCGCCATTCCCCCACGCTTTCACCTTAAATTTTATAGAAAATTTGCAAGAGCTCTAGAAACAAACATCTGTGCCACTAGAATATCCCGTAAATTAGGGGCCCTAACAATAAGTCTACAATCGACAATCTACACAGTACCCTAAGTCTACAATCTATAGTCGTCTATAGTATATACCTCGCACGACTATGTCCCCCACTCCACCCTTCTCCTTCTACGTTGCCATTCCCCCACGCCTCTACCCACACATCCTGGATTTTTATAGAAAATTTGCAAGAGTATCCCCTAACTTAGGGGCCCTAACAATAAGCCTACAATCGACAATCTACAGAGTACCCCTAAGTTTACAGTCTACAGTCTATGATGATTCGCACGACTTTGTCTCCCACTCCCACCCTTCCCCTTCCACGACACTGTTCTCCTCCACGCCTCGCCCAGACATCGTGGGTCACGTGACACGTTTCGTCTGCGTCACGATGTCACGTGACTAAGCCAGTAGTGGCAGAGAGAGGGTGACTGTATTCCCCTCAATTCCCCTGGTCTGACGACACTGGTCGCGACTACGTCCGCAATTAAGGAACCGATTTGCCGGCGATTTGACAGGCTTCGAAGCGGTGAAAATCCTGTCCGGGTGTTTGATTTTTGCGCGAAACGTCGACGCCAGAGCCCGCACAGGAAGCGTAATACTGTGAAATTAAACAGCGGGGGGCCTGTAGCAGAGTACGGAGGAAGGACACGGGCGCAAAAAGTGTGCAGGGAACATGTTCCCAGACGACGGCGAGCGGAGATATCCAGAGGCGGAGACGTTCGCGGTACGGTTTCCTTGCGGGAGATTCGCGAGCGAGGGGTGTGTATCGGGAGGGTGGCCCGGCCGTAATTTGCATTGCAGAGTGAAATAAAATAGCTTCGTAAAAAGTGGCCGCACCGCCGTAAGGAATTTGCAATGTTAACGAGGCCCGATCGCCGCGTTTCTGATGCGCACGGCACCAGCCCACGTACCCTCGTTTGCACGTTAATTCGCTACAGCTTAAGTCTACACCTACAACTTTTTTAACTTTCGATTCTCGCTCTCGGCCCCGTCTAATGAAACCATCTTTGAAATGCATGGCGTTTAACGTCCTGCCCCCACCCCCATCCCCATCCGAAATAACAGCCTCCTCCGGGGTTACCTCCGCGCCCCACTCGCAGCAGAAACTTCTGGAGAATCAATGGCGAACACCCTCATCTTCGAGTGTAGGACCACTAATTACATTATTACTCGTTAATTAATTGGGACGGGACGGAACTGTGTTTGAAATGTATGCGCAGTATTAATAAAACAGCTCGTTTCTCATGTATCAATTCACCTGAAGAGTATAATAAAAAAAGAACGGTCGGTTCATTCGTCGAGAGATGTAAGGTAAAATCAAGTAATAAATTCGTATATCGGTCAACGAGCATATCCATCTCGTATCACTCACCAGGGGGTAATCTGAAATGTAATTAACATTCCTGGTTTTCATTTGCGGCGGTATTCACCGGCGGAGATGCATTTTCTTGCGAAGGTACAGCAGCACGCGCGTTTGTTTAATAAATGGAATTAATAACGTCGCGTACGGCAGGACACAGGGACGCGTAAGATTATCAGACTGCGAGATGCAATTACACTTTTATACTATGTGCATTACACACGGCGTCTAATTCTTGAAATTGGTATCGCACGTTCGATCTGCAGCCATACCGGGTACAAATCTACTGGATTGCATACCAAATACAATACATCATAATTTATAGGAGAAAGGCACAAATTTTGAGTCCGGTAAAGTAAAGAGCAGCCTAGCTTTTGTTTAAAAAGCGATTGTTTCAATGTTAGCTTGTTAGCTCATAGTGTTTTCTGCATGAATAACATGAAAATTGGAAATTCTGTATTATAATACCAGCATTTTTTGTTCCATCCAATGTAACAGAAAAGTAGACAGAGGGAAACAGAATTCCCGTAGTCAGACTTTCACCGAGACAATTAAGCTTCGATCGTGAATTTCAACGCAGACCCGTTTATTTCCTCCGCGAACGATTCCACCTGAAGTGGAATCAAGCTTTTTGCGCGAGATATGATAATTTCGTTGCCCCAGTTTTCCGGAAATATCGAGCGTACTTTGATCCCCCTTAAACGTTCATGCAATCTCAGCGGTTAGACGCATCGGAGCAATTTTTTTTGCCTCGGCATGAATTAAAAACGAGAGGAATATCGATTTAGGAATATATTCAGCGTATTTAGCATCTTGAACATCTCGGTCGAAATTCGACGATCTTCTCTACTCGTAGGATAGGGAGCAGGAACTCTACTGAAGAAAAAGCACCTGCAGCGGATCGATGAACGAATACAAGCGTTAAGGCAATCGAGCAAGAAGTTAATCAAGCTGTCGACTTCGCACGGCCACGGCCCGCCGTTCCATGGCCAGGCGAGGTGGCGAGGGAGAAAGTGAATTCATTAATTTCGTTGCGTACACATGAATAACCGAGTTCCGGCAACAAGTACGTAATAGACGTCACTGTCCATTTTGACACCCGCCGCGCCGCTGCCGAAGGTCGGCCTCGTTTCCTTTTTACTGAGACCAGTTCGCCGATTAACTGGACGATTGAACCACTTGCATACACGGTGGACCGAAATTTGTCACGTGGACCTCGAAAGGGATGAACCTATGAAATGATACGAAAGTTTCCGTGCAAAGTATCGTCCTGAAGAAAAATAGACTTGCAAATAGTACTGAAGTAGTGTTTTGGCCCTACTAGACTGCCAAGTTTTGTGGGTAAACTTGTTGATGTGCTATCTCATCTTCGATGAAGTTGACATAAACAACATTCCCCTTCAAATCCAACCTCTGGACAGTGTGCCAGATTGAGGTTGAAACGAACCTCATTCCCTCTCCAGGCTCTCCAGTACTCTCCACCTTTATCCCCTTCCACTAAACATGTTTAAACATTCATAATGTATTAGTATTAGATATCACTGTATTCGGGAAAGTCTACAGAATCTTTCGCTGTAAAGAACAATTCAATATCTTTTATAATACCATCACAATATTTGTTTAAAGTTGAAAAATATTTTTTTTTCAAAGTCATCATTTCGTCTAGGACGAACAGTATACGTATGTCCGCCCACTGTGTTTTACAAAAGGTAGGTATGTAGCCGATTACGCCAGAGGGGGCCGCAGCGGAAAGGTGAAACAGAAACTCATTTCATTATTTCGAGACGTAGAGTCGCTGTCCCACATATGTATCGGAGAGTTTCGACCAGCTTTTATGGTGAAGCAGCTGGTCCGTCCCCCGTTTCACGAGCACAGCCCTCTCGTGGGGGTTATAAGGGGTCGATGGGGTGAGTCGGGCCCCTATCCGACGGCCGGGGGATTAAAATGGAGCAGCGCGGTTGATGCGCGTGCATTATGCAGTTAAACGGAACGTAAATACAACCCCCCGGACGGGTTCTGACCACCCGACGGGATTCGTTCGCGCGCTCGTAACTATAAATATAGTCAACGACACGCAGGACTTCCGACGGCCAAAAGGACGCAAAGGACGGCGGGCCGCAATTGTGCGGAAAGTAGGCTCGTCAAAGCCGCGCGCGCGGGCGCCATATTTGGCCGGGATCGTCGATCTTCCTCCAGCTTGTCAAGCTTCTTCTAGCTCGTACTCGGTCGTCCGGCGACCCGTGGACGTTTTGCTATTTTTCTTGCCGTTTTATGGGCACAGATCGCCGGTGTAAAAATGCCGCGGCGGACGAGTTTCCAGAGGCGCGGCCTGGCGACATCGGCTACGCACTTTTCTAGAGTTTCACTGGAACCTGAACAGGCACGTATCAACGGCTCTAATTAATCTTTTCAAACGAGTTGTTTCATCTCTCAGCTACATGTATACAGGGTGTTGAGTTTAACTCGACCAACTAAATTATTGAAAGTAAGAAAGAATGACATGGTTGTTTTAAAGCTGATTAACCCAGATCTTCAAGATCACTTCAAGGAAATCGTGTGTAGGTCGTTGAACTCGTCTTGAAGCTCGTCCCAATAATATTTTTGGGACACCCTGTAGAGGCTCGACTGCACGCAAAAATATTCAGAGGAAAGACTCGCCAGTTTTTGGAATAGCGTACGAGGTTCCCCCATCAGAATTCACAAGGAGGAACATAAACAATCAATGTTTCGTCTGGTTATAACCCTGTACAGCCATGAAATTTCAAATCGATACTCCGAGAATCTGGGTTCATCGAACCCACCCCCACGGAAGCTGCAGTACAAACAGCGGGCTAGGAACCCCCAAAATATTCACCCTTGCAGAATCACCGGCACACGGTGGTATTACGGTGTGCGCTCTCTTTCTCTCTCTCTCTCTCTCTCTGCCCATGGGGATGAGAGAGAGGAACCCCCGGTGTCGCGGGACACAAGACGAAACGAAGTCCCCTTTAGCGGAGGCGGATTATACACGAGGACATTCATCGACGTAAGGGCGAAATTTCGGCTCCCCTCTGCTGCAATTGCGCCGACGATTCGCCCGCAAATTGGTTTATCGTGTTCCCGGCGACGCGATCGAATGGAAACAAAATGCCCGCCGCTCCAGGAAAAAGAGCTGCTCGAGTGGCGAGCTATTGGCCGATCTATCAATCATTCGCGAGCCTTGCAATTGACAACGACCTGTAGACACGTGACGCTAGGAATAAGGAAAAATTTCGTTCACGATTGTCACGTGATCTGCCACTGATTAATGGAACTTGTTACCGGGAAGTACCGTCGAATACAGGATAAGTATTCTTTAAACGACGTCTTCGGAACAGCTTACATTTATCTACACTGATTGAAATAATGTTAGTGCTCCCTCCCCTCAACTGGCGACTATGGTTATATTTGATCCATAAACATTGTAAAGAGAAATTGGAAAAATTGAATAAATAAATTGGGTCAAACGTGAGTGGCTAAAATGAATAAAAATTAGTTTGTGACAAAGTTAGTAGAGATTGATTTTAGTTGGTAGTGGGGGAACCGACCGCCTGTTCCCCTTAGTCCGACACTATCCACTTCAGGGGTGTGCATAAACGCATTTCTTGGCCTCTTCCGTAAAAAACGGGAATTGTGAAGAGAAATTCGAAAAATTGAAATAATAAGAAAAGTTGAAGCGAACACATTTTAGAGGTAAGTTATGACAAGAGGATAATAAATGCCGCGCAAGAAACTCTATCTAGCAGATAAGATTGTGTCTTGGTGACACAGGCGAGAATGCGATATGACTCACGCCGTGTATTGATATTGTAGCAGTGTAATCGAGCAGCATGTCACGCCGGGATAATTGTGGAGACTTGCGGAGAGTGAAAAATGAGCCGGCTCTTGTGACCAATGCAAAATGTGTTAACTAATCCGTGTCAAGAACGAGACGCCGGCGGGATATCGCCGGGGAAACGCGTTTAAGCAATCGTCTTACGGGATGTAATGCATTTCAGCCAGTTAAGATGATCAAGAAGAAACTGATCTCGGCGACGGAACGGTTTCGATTGCACGACTTCGATTTGAACGAGCTTTTTCGGAGACAATGGACAACGAATCATTGTAATTGCAGTGTCGTGTTCGGCAAGAATAATATTAATTGTAGAAATAATAATCGAAATACGTCTTTCTTTTTCGTTTCGCCTATTCGAGGACCAGTTTACTTAGAAATGTAAAAATATGTTTACTTAACACCAGTTATAACCTTGTTCAACTTTCTAATATAATTTTTAAAAGTAATATTTAATCTCTACTCCCAAGTTCTACATTTATTATTTTTTATTCATTTCTTTTTTGTTTATTCAGGCACCGACTTGTCAGAAAATATTGTTCCCCAAAATTAACTTCCCCGTGAGAAATATTTTACGATAAGTGAGACGATGCTTCATAAAGCTTGTTAATTTTTTAAGAGTGTCTCTACTTCTAAGTTTCACAGTTTGCTGACCGAAGCACGAGCGTGTTTAAGAATGCAAAAATATTCATATTATTCCTTAAAATTACCGGCTTCACGAGAAATATTCTGTGACGTAAATCAGGAAAATGATCTTCGACGTGAAACGAAGTCTGCTGATAGAACAAACAAGCATTGTTTGTCCGTGCTCCTTAAATTACGCGTGATTAGACAAAAACGTTGTATTTCTTTGGAAAAGGTGATTCCTGAGATGATTTCCAGGAATTTTTCCCTTTGCAAAAATATTTTCCGCAGCTTCGTTAAGGAGTTATTAACAAAAAACGCGTACCAATCAGAGCGTGGCTATGGCGGATGGGTTCCGGCCAATGTGCACTCCGCGCTCAACGGGGCTTGTCGTAGCCGCGCTCTGATTGGTCCGTGTTTTTCGTTGATAACTGCTCAACGAAGCCGCGGAGAAGATTTTCGCAAAGGAAAAAGTTGCTTGAAATCACCTCGGGAATCCTCTGTTTCAAATACAACATTGTTGGGACACCTTGTACGTTAAAGGGATACAACCATAATCGTTTATATTTCTGTAATTCCAGAACATCTTCACCTAACTTCTTCCATGCGCGATAGAAACCCGTGAACTACCACCTGACAAGATCTAATTAAGATTAAAGTCGACAATCGGCGTCCTCTCCTTATAAGGCTCCAAAGCCGAATGGAAGTGTTACCTTTCAAGACTCGGAATAAATGGCTGCATTCCTCGTGAAAAAGTTTCCTGGAACAATGGCTCGGGGCGTAAAGTAATTTCGTAATTACATTTGCCCCGTTCTTTATTTATATGACCGTGGTTGGTCTTGGCGTACGTGCCAGCGTGTTTCCCCGTTGTAAATGGTTCGCAAATGAACCCCATGGAATTCCACGTTCCAGGCCGCGGCGGTAGGATAACGCGTTATCTGGAAACAGCAATTACACTCGCGGAAACGGAGACTCCGACTTCTCTCTTTCCGATATCGATTGGCACACTCGGATATTCAGTGTTAAACGGTGCTCGATTTAACCGACGATCGAAACTATATGCCGATTAATTAGGTCGTCAGTTGCTATCTCGAAAGAGGTTGCCAACACAAGAGGATAGCAATTGGTTGCGATTAGACTGCGGATTTCATGCATTCGTGACAAAAGTAAGGACGTGCAATTTAAAGCAGTGAACATATTAAAAAGATTAAGGACATCGGTGGACATTAGTTTCAACTGTGCAAGATAATTAGAAGAAGGAGAGGGTAAACTTTACTTCACCGGACTCAAAATTAGTACCTTCCTCCTAGGAATTATTATGTATTTGGTATGTATTCAAGTAGATTTGTACCCGGACGACCTGTAGATTGAAGTTTCGGTCCTGTAGGATCAATGGTTCAGGAGTTATGCTTGCTTAAAGTTGAGTGATTTCCAGCGTTTTTCACAGGTTTTAGAAATCGCTCAACTTTAAACGTTTATAACTTTTGAACCATTAATGCTCCAGGATCGAAATTTGGATTTCTGCTGAACATTATATAGACATTTATAAATGTACTGAATAACATAGGGAAAAGTTTGAAAACACTGCAGATTGCTCAACTTTAAGCAACTTCGATCTACAGCCGCATATAAATCTACTGGATTACATACCAAAGGCACAAATTTTGATGTTTCTTAACAATGATTGTTGATAAAGATACATAAAAATTTCTGTTGTTCCCAAAGGACAGATCCACAGTCAGCGAGCAGCTCATTAATTTCGATCATCCCTCATCATAATATATTTACGTTCAACTATTGCACGCGGTCCCTAGTCGCGAGTTCAATTATTTCCGAAAACCGGAACCTGCTTTAACGGATATAAACTTACTTCAGAAAGCCAGTTACGAGGGCGGTCATGTTAAGCAAACTTTACGACGTTACATTGGCCCGTTACAACCCGGTTATTTGCCTCCGCCATCGTGGAGCATCAACTTATCTGGTTGCATTTGTCGCTTGCTGCGTAACCGGAAATACGTTCGGCTTGCTCTTGGTTTAAATCCGCCGCGGAAGGTTTAAACCGATTATACTTCCGAACTACAACCTACCGAACAAACAATATTTCCCACTAAACAAGGTAATCCCGGCTTAGGAGAAACGGACAAATAGCAATCTATAGTCTCTGCGTCGCGTGAAGTAAAATAACGTTTTATAGAGAAGCACAGACTGCTGCCGAATAATGAAATTACGCCTCGTACGCGTAAAAATAGGACTTTTGAGGGAGACAGCGGTCTAGGTCTAGATCGAGCTTGGATTCGACCCGATTATTGAACCATGCGAGAAATGTGGAAAACGGGACCACATTGCTCAGCTTGATCGGGACAAAGTTACACTCCGGGATAAAAAGATAGTACATCATCTATCTTTCCTCGTTTGATACAAAGTGAATGTCTTAATTGAGCTTAATTGAGCTCTAGATTGAGCTTTTATCTAGCGCTTCTGACTACTGAAAAGCCCCATCTTTGCATTATCGAGGAATGAGAAGGTCCATCACGTACCCTTGTAATCCTGGAAACAAAACTACCTCCTGAATGGATGAAATTGATTTGCAAAATGAATTCGTCTTGCAAAAGAGCGAATTTCGAGTGAACACCCTGTAATGTCGAGCTAGCCTCGACGCAGAGCTGAAAAGGGTTAAGTCTTACTGAAAACAGCAGGTAATTCCATTTACTTACATGGACGCGTGTCGGTGGGTTCGCGATGACGGTTGCAGGCTCGCAGTTGGCCAGCGCAATTGAACTGTCCACGCATAACCAACCGAGCAGATAAATCGCGCACAATTACCGTCCGCCAAATTGAATCACGCGCCATCGTCGGGTAGAAGTCACATTTCACCCTTATCGGTACGAGGCTGGTTCGTTATTTATCTTTCCTAACGAGATTGTCTGTTTTTTTCTTCCCTTCTCCGGACTCCGAGGGACGGAGCGAGAACGAAACAAATAAAAAGCCGAGAGAAGCACAAAACCGGAAGAGAAATTCCGGCTTGGTTTCAGCTTCAGATTCAACGGCGTAAGGAGCAAATAATTTTAATTACAGCCGACCGGCGTGAGCGTTCCTAATTGCATCGCGGATCCTCGAGGATCCTTTCATGTTTGCGAGCGGACAGCGAATAATTAAAAAGAATAACGGTTCACCTATTCTGACGGCGAAAGCACGTGATACTGGACCGTAGACCTATCTTTTTGGCGCACGCCGCAGTCTGCGAATCAACGGATCTCCACTCGTCCACAGAAAATTTTAATTGAACGTAATATTGTCCGCGCTAATTCTTTTCACGGTGATAATAGCAGTCGTAATAACGTCATTACCGCAACGCTACACACAAGAAACAGAAGAATCTTCAATATAAATTAAATGGAAACAATATGTAATAGTAATTAGTAGACTGCGAATTTATTTTTGCAAAATGGAACATGTTTGCATTGATTGCAAGACACAGGAGCCAAATAAAAATTTCATGCTTCTTTTGATTATCCTGTTAAGGTGAAACTAATACACTGGTGGCCATAGATCTTTTTAATACCTCCACTGTTTTCAATTGTACGCACCCACAACAAGACCGTGGATCTTTATGCAAAATAAATATTTTCTGCCTGAACTGCGACAAGCTGAGGTAAAATAAATATTTAATTTCTTGTTGTATATGTTTAACAGGTTGAAAATAATATAGCAACGTATTTAAATTCACTGTCAGAAATTAGACCTTAATAGGGAGATTAGTATTCGCAGGAGAAAGGTACCAATTTTGAGTCCGGTAAAGTAAAGTTTACTCTTTCAATGCAATTTTAAGAATGCACGAAGACATGTGACTCGACGATTAAATAATTTTACACAATCTAATAAGAAGTAATTAGCTAACCATTTTTAATTAAAATGTATTTGAAATGGTCTCCTTTGTTACCCTGCTCTTTCTCCTACAAAATATTACTAAATAATAAAATCTGGAAAGTAATTGAAACTAAGTAGTTGAAACTCTTACTTCCAAAGATTAAACCCTGGATTGCGAATGTAAGTCTAGCAGCAGTTGCAAAGCACTTCGAAAGGATTTGTCCCATTTCGCTCTCGCGATGATTGACCAGAGTTCTTCATTTCTATGAAACAACTGGTTGCAATCCTCTTGGGTGAGGCCATCTCTGCTGGATCGATTCCAAGATTTAGAAAATGCGACGGGTTGGATATGAGCTTTCTTCCTCCGCGAAAAATATTCTTTCGTTTACCAGAAACTAGCATGCGATTTATTAGACTCGTAATGTGAATACTAAGACCGGTACAGGTCTGTCATTATTGACAATACAGTCAATGTAAATGTCAACTACAGCCTGTACAGCGTTCCTCGCCAGCCTGCGAAACAATCATAACTATTCCTTTTAAACAATTTACGACTGGCCTGGAGTTGCTTATCAATCACAAAGCATCATTAAGTCGAGCCCCAGTATTCCAACCGTGGAACAATACACCTAAATAAGGGATCAGTCCGTTGATTACGGAAGAATGGCGGAGTTTACGGACGAAGTGTCTCGCTAAATCAACTGGGATGATGAAAACAGCGATAATAAACGTCGGGGAACGGGTCGGACGAGGCAAACGAGGAAGACGCGAAAGATTGAAAAATGCCGGGAATAATACGTGATGGGGGAGAACCGAGCGGGAGGGGGTTGAGAGAGAAAAAAACGGAGGAAATAGTGAAAGGTACCTAGGTAGAGAAGGGAGGGGGGAAATGGCGGTAGCACGTGCCCCGACGAGCGATGCCACCGGTCGAAATCGGTTCGACAATTCCGGACAGGAAACGGGCCCGGCTTCACGGTCGATGGTCAGATCGTATCGATGAAAATTGCAATGGCCTCGCCGCGGTGAAACGTTCCAATTTCGCGAGAGAACAACGACATACTGTGCGCACATGCACACCGGCGGGACGCGACGCGATGCGACGCGACGGCGTACACGGGGAATCGAAACACGTTCGATTCCCGTCCATTCTTCCCCATTTCGCCTATCGCAATTGATACACGTAATACACAAGAGGAATATTTACGGCCGCACAGTGTTTCGATCAATGATAACTACATGGACAAAACTCATAACTTAATTCCGTAAAAAATAGATGTTCTTTGTATGAAATAATGTCTATACACTCAGAATATTTATATTTCGTTGTCGGTATAACGTCCGAAATCTGTTTTACCGACAGAAATCTATTAGCATTCTAATTTCAAACTCTACGACATTTCTTATGGCAGTTATTATAAGTTCTCATTCAAAAGTAATATCAACTGATATTATCAAAATAAGTTTTACATATAATATATTACACCTAAAACTAAATGTTTATGATGGAAACTAACGGTGAAGGTGCCTGTGTTTGTTTTAATAAATTCCACCAATTATTTTTATTTTTGAGGTTATACTTGTAATATATAAACACTTAAAAGTAGGTAATCCACGCCAATACACGCAATAAATTTTGTTGCCACCATTAGAGCAGCCTTCAGGCTTTTTTTTATGTAAATTTTAAAGTGCGGAAATGTGCGGAAATGAACAATATTAATGTTTTTAGGAACAGTAATCGCTATTTCACGAAGGGAATTTTCCGGCGTGTGGAATGATTTTGAAAAAAACAATCGTCTCAATGAAATATATAATTCTGTTTTAAACAAATTATGTGTATAGAAATAAAATCTACAGAAGCTGAGATATCTATACGGACTAACATTTCTAAAATTTGCAGTCGCATAAATGAAAAATAGAATAAAAGCGGACGAAAACTTTAAGAATTTTGAAAGAAATTTACTATGTGGTTGGAAGCCGAAGACTTTATTCTCTTTAAAGGTTTTTTAAAAGATGATTCTCCGATCGCATCTACATCGAAAGGAATTGGGGGAAGACCTTGGATATCTTTTACAGAAATTACACACAAATCTAAGAAACGACGAGTTCAAGAACTAGTTGATAGTCATCCAATGGAAAAATTAGCGTGTGCTACGGAAGTTTCAATGCGTGCTTCAGGCAACCATAATGCAGCAACTATATTATCGGAGTTGTCCAAGTCTCCCAAACGTGTCTCAGCGGAACTAAAAAAACTACGACTCACAGAACAATATTGTAAACGGTCAATGTCAGGAGATGAAGCTTTGGCTTTTTATATTGACACTAAGCAAACATACAATTCATATAACCTAACACGGAAAAATGATATTAGTTTTGGACGTTACTTTTATCCGTCTTATTATAATATACTCAAATCCAAGAAAGCATGGTTGCCTTCTCATATGTCAGTATTTGATATTAGCGCAGAAATACCTCTCCAGGAAGCTCTGGACCATTGGGTATATCGTTTTTCGTTAGTTGACAAATCAATTCTTAAAAATAAAACGAACTTAAATTTAATTTGTAAATGGGGCTGTGATGGGAGTGGCGGTCACAGCACCTACAAACAAAAATTCAGATCACATGAAATTACGGATGAATTCCTATTTCTCATTTCATTTGTACCAATCAAATTATCTAATGAAATAGACTCTGTTTGGGAAAACCCATGTTGCTCATCAACTCGATATTGTCGACCAATCAAATTCATATTTAAAAAAGAATCAGCTGAGCTAGTAGAAGCCGAAGTTAATAATATTACAGCTCAAATTAATATTTTACAACCAAAACGTTTAATAATTGAAAGTGAAGCAGTAAAAATTAAACACACCTTACCATTGACAATGGTCGATAGTAAAATTTGTAATATAATTACCAACACATCCTCGAGCCAAAAATGTTATATCTGTGGAGCCACTCCGAAAAATTTAAACAATGAACCCTTGGAAATAGACAATAATAATAATAATTATGGTTTCGGCATTATCGTCTTTACATGCCTGGATTCGAAGCTTCGAATGTTTACTACATATAAGTTACCGTTTAAACATAAAAAAATGGCAAGTAAGAGATGCAAAAGATTTTGATTTAAAGGTAAGAAAGAGTGAAATTCAACGTAAATTTAAGGAAAAAGTGGGACTTAGAATAGATATGCCAAAGCACGGATATGGCTCCACAAATGACGGAAACACGGCTCGACGATTTTTTAAAAATTCTGCTGCGAGTTCACAAATTACAGGAATTGATCAGAAATTAATAGAGAACTTGGGAGTCATTTTACAAGCAACATCTTCCAGCTAAAAGATTAAAGATATAAAGAAATTCAATGCTTTCTGTTTAGGAACGAAGGATATATATTTAAATTCATATTCCTGGTATTTTATGCCTGTAACTTTGCATAAATTGTTCTATCACAGCTCTGACATTATTCGCAATTGCATTGTACCTATTGGTCAGCTTTCGGAAGAGGCTCAGGAGGCTAGAAATAAGGACTGCAGAAGATTCCGAGAACATTATACACGAAAAATATCACGCGTTGCGACAAATAAAGACTTGTTGACGATGTTGTTAATCTCGTCAGATCCACTCATAACTAATTTTAGAGTGCCACATATGAAGAAGTATAAATCGCTTCAGCCAAGATTAAGGAATTTATTGATATCAGACGAAAATTCGTCTAATGAAAGCGCTATGTCAACATGTAAAGAAGAATTTAGTAATGAAATATAATACATTTATTTTTAATTTAATTTAATATAATTTTATTTATCTTGTTTTGTTATCTTTTCATCACTATTAATTTATTATGTTAAAATTACACTATAGAGCCACATAACACACGATTATCATAACAAGAGAGTTTTGTCCAGCTACTACTTCGAATCGCAACACTGTGGGCCGGAGTAAACTGTTATCGCGAGCCGGGCCCGTGTACGCGGTAATTATTACACTGCCGGCCTTTATACCACCAAAGAATTGCTAGAGATCGTTGCAAGGTCGTTTCTGATGCCTACGGTTTTGTTTATATTTTCACTAATAGCGGCAATACATTCTGTCAAGAAAGTACCGGGAATCGATCATTTAAAAAGCCCGCTTTAAGGGATTGTCGAAGAGAAGCTAGATCAGAATAGCCGATTACAATGAACTTAAGGACACAAATTGTTTCCGCATAAACCAAACGAAAATTGTTGGTGAAAAAAATTCGCAATTTGATCAGGCATATCAAACTTTTCAGTTTATTAATGTCAGACAAGTACACAGTGCGTTGTTACATGTAAACAAATGAAGTGTACATCATCGTAATCGTTCGTATTTCGAATGTGTAAACTATGTCAACAGAACAATAAAGGTGTAAGCACAGTGATCAAACTGGATCTAACAATAAAATATTACAAGTGTTTATAAATATTCGAAAAGAAGAAATATTAGATACAAAATCGTAAGAGGTGTTTGATTACTCTGTCATGCTCTATTTCTACATACAGTATTGTTTTATGTACTTTCAATTAGTATACGTTCAAAGATAAAAAGTAGATGGCGCTATCGTCGTTCTCTCGCTTGGTCAACTTTATATAAAGTTTATATACATTTTTCCTTTTTATAAGTAAGCTGCAGATCTTCTTGTAAAATAAAAATGTTCCACATTGACTGCGGGAAGCAGGAACAATATAAAATCTCTTGACGACTTTGTTACATTAAAAGCAACATTACAACATTAACAAAACATTGCCGATTTATCCCTGCAGTCTTATAATAAGCGTTCAACGTATCTATACGCATGTAAAATGATATACTCGAATATAATATACTTAGTACGATCCCTCCAGTTACCACAATTAGGACAATTTGTTCTGTGCAGTACGTAGTTCGTTTTCATCCTTTTAGGTTTCTAGGCACCACTGGCAAACAAACCTATTACCCATGACGACCGAAAACGTTCAAGCAAACACTGTAGGACATCCTAAAATAAGTATCGACTTAACCTTTCACGGTTAAACTGCCGATACTTCCGCTCCGCCTCTCGATTCTCGTTCGAAAATATCTACATAATCTTGGTGCGTCGTCTTTCATAGAATGTTTACTCCGAACTTCTCGTTCCGGATAGTCTCACTGAACAGGAACACGATTGGGAAGACTCAGTGCAATATAGCCTCGTCGTCGAGGTCACTAAGTTCTTCACTTTTAATCTCATAGATCAATTGCATTGTCTCCGGCGACTGTTGAACTTCCGATTGCGTCTCCTCCGTTTGCGTGTTGACGGTGACTGATGAATTTGTGCGGTCGTAGTGGCCCCTGTCAGCCTTGAAAAGTATTTCGCTGATCGCGTGTTGAACAGCGCTCCGCGTACAAGCAGAGTAGCTTCTCGTTTTATTTGCGATGTACGTGCCGAAACATTGGCACTCGTCTTGTGCGAGGGTATGACATGGATCCGACGGGGTGCTAACCGGAGTCACCGGCTTACGATGGTCTTCCGGAGTTGAACTGTTGATTATGTTCACGTTCAGATATTTCGGCGTTTTCTTTAGTTTCTTCAGGTCTATCCGTTTCTCTGCAGTCGTGAGGCTGTACGTCCCATTGTCAGTTGTGTTCAGCTTTGCAATCTTCGCGTTTCTCAGCGTTCGTCCGATGTCCTCCGTCGCTCTCCTCTTCCCTCTAGCGGCAAAACTATTTCTCGGCTCTTTCGCGGTGTGCTTGGTCTCGCCCATCGGTGTCGCAACGATTTTCGTTTCACTTTTTTCGTTCGGCGCCCCAGTCGTAGCTGATATCGGGTATCTCTGGATCACTCTTGTCCTCCTCCTCGCCCGAAGCATAGGCTATGAATATAGAATGCTAGTTAACGTTACTGTACCAGTTTCGAGTACTGTCCGTCCAACGAGAGATCGCACAGATTTTGCTCCTGATTCCCGAAAATTTCGAGAACCCAGTAATCATTTTTATTCGGTTTAATGAATACATTCATAGTTTCGGATTTTTTATTCTAGATGTTTTCGAAATTGAAAGAATGTTGTCCATCACGAATTCTTTTCAAGAGTGTCTCTTATGTCATATTCCCGAAATTTTTCGGGAATTTCGAAATTCGAATCTCGAAACGGTTACGACCCTTTTACGAATCGCGAGACTGTAATGTGTAATCTAAGAAACGACAAGATGGTGTTTTACAAATTTGCAAATTTTGCATCACTCGAATAACCAATACTTACCACAAAGGCCATATTTGGTGATTTCAATAGAGGGAAACTTGACTTCTCGAGAAAGGATAATTCATTGTAGAGAGGCCAATCCTCGCCTTAAAGAAATTAGAATAAGTGTTACAAACCTACAATAACCCTGGAACCTTTGAAATAATTCATGTCTACTTTATGATCACTTGTTTCATGAAAACTGAGTGATTTTTTAGTCACGGAAGTTATGTACATTTTTTTATACGTGTGACTGTAGTGATACGTTTTACGAATTTCAATTTTTCGGACTAGAATTTAAAAATGTTAGTTTACAACGAACAGCTAAGGATAGTGAATTTTTTAAACAGTTTTGCCGCGTATGGTATTTTTCAGAGAATGCGGGTGAATGGAGTGGTATTTACAGTATTTAGCATTCTTTGCATAGCCAGGCTGTTTATTTGCGAATTTTTTGTGTGCGAAACGCGCGTGGTTGGCTACAAACTACCATTAAGTTGTACACAAACATAACTCCGTGAAGCGAGAACATGTACACCTGCAAAATATACGCAGCGGACATTTTGAAATCTGATTGTCTAGACCTAGTAGTCTAAAATGGTGGTTAAAATAAATGTATTTTATTTTCAATTTTATTTTATTTCATTTAAATTCGTCTGTGTTCTATAAATTGTAAAAAGCTCAACTGTTCTATGAGAAAACAGGTTCGATTCGATGTGCACGATGTAAGAAAGATTATATAGAATAAAAATGATCTAAAAAATTAAAATTGCTTCGAGTCCAAAAGGTTAACAGTATTTTAATACAACTTTAATTATTAACCCTTAGCTGAGACACCACTAAAAATTGCTGCACCATTATTCAAAATATTGTTTACATTATTAAATGTGTCGGTATCTAATCAGTTATCAAACATTTAGGTGTATTGAATGAGGAAATTTACCAATTTTGTACCCATAACCAAAGTTGGGAAAAAACTTTATTCAAACAAAAATGTCGAATAAAGTGTGTTTAAAACCCTCTTGGAAAAAACCACTTTATTAGAAATTTTTATTTAAAAATAAAATTTTTGTCCAGCTCTGCCCATAACATTTGAGAAATCATAGGAAATAGAAATATAAAAATAGCTCCGAGTGCAAAGGGTTAAAAACAGGGTTTTAAAGTAATTATATATATATATATATATATATATATATATATATATCTCATATATCAATCATATATATATATATATTTCTATATATTTTGATACTCTAGGTCAGAATAGACCCGGACTCCGCCGTTGGAATATTAATGTCTGCAGTCGATTGAATCAATCGCCGGTAATTTTTTCATATTATAATTATTTACAATACATTCTTTACATCCGTGTAGTCGACGAACAAACACGAAGCGTTTCGAAAAAATATGAATACTATATAAGGGAGCGTTTTTTTTTTTAACGTGTCAAGTGTGACGGTGGTTGTCGAGGACTGAGGGTTTGAGGAATGCACCTCTGCAGCGTCGGTGCTCGAGGGGTAAGTAAGTATGTGTGTCGGGACGAGTGTTCTTAAGCGCAGCCAGTGCGTCGTGAGAGCGGATTTGCGTAGAGAATGGCAGACTGGGGGAAAATCGCGACGGTTTGCTAAAGAGAAACACCATTCCGTTTCCGTCATCACGGATTTAAACATAATTCTTATGAAAACAAAACGATTTAATATTTCAGATATTTGCAACAACAAACTCGAGTGGTGACTCAGAATCACTGCTAAAAATTGCTGTATGTACCGTTATTCAAATTATTATTTACATTATTTACAGTTGCAGCGATTAAAATATCATTATCCCCAAAAATGTTGTAGAAGAGAAAAGAAAACCTATATTTTCTGCATGGCTACAATTATTTTATATACAATAATTAATTATAAGAAATTCAGTATTTAAATTAGAGTATCAGTGTTAATCATAGAGTCAGACATTTCAGAGAATTAAATCAATATACATCGTTGCAGGGCTGGGGAAGATTGGAAATAATTTGATATAAAATTTCAGTGGTGATCTGATTTCCCAATTCTGGAATCGACACAACACCGATACTGTTGTGTGAAATATTACTATTTGATAAAATATTATTTTCTTATATTTGAATGGAATATCTATATCGTGATAATATTTCTATGAGCTACTATAAAAATATATAAATGCTATTTCCATACGTAACTCCTATTTCAAAAGAAAACGTTTATTTGCCTAATTCTGTATCGCAAGACGATAAATAAAAATATTTATAATCTATTTACTACAGTCGAAACTCAATACCTCGAATCGCAAGGGAGGAACTAAAATCTTCAAGTTATAGAGGTTTCGACTTATCAAAGTCTTCGAGTAAGAGAGATTTACCCTACAAAAATTCGACTTACGGGACTTACAAGAGTTAATAATTATACTGATTGTAATAGTTCTAAAGAAAGAAAAGATCAATTTTTTACATAGTATTCTATTCTATAAAATAGTTCTGTAGTTCACGCAGAAACTCAGAGCAGCGAACCCTTCTGACGGGAACCGAAAATTGAGTGATGTGACAGTGTGTATTTTTCAGAGAGAGAGAGAGAGAGAGAGAGAGAGAGAGAGTGAGTGAGTGATTGAGTGAGAGAGCGAGAGCGAGGCGCCGCAGGGGTTGGTGAGTGAGCGAACAGGGGACGCAGCCTCCTAGTAGTAAATATAATCTACTAGGCTCTTACATATTAAACCAATCTGTGATTTGACTCTATGTTAATAAATCAATGGTATTTTCAATGGTAACCAAAGCAGAGAATAAATTTTCTTCATCGCTCCTTTCTACAATGCTTCATAAAACATTTACTGCTGTTTTGGCTTGTTCAGCTTCTAGTCACAGCTTGTGGAAATTAATTCGAATTAAAGGAAGTCTTATTTGGATTTATAGACAGGTTTTCAAAGTGCAGCGGAAGGGAATGAACAAAACTTTCGTCTTACAGAGGTTCCGGAGTTAAAGAGATTTAAGTTATTGAGGTTTGACTGTGTTTTAATGAAATACCAACATCACAATAGTATTTCTACGAGCTGCTGTTAAAACATATAAATGCTAATTCCATACGTAACTCATATTTCAAAAGAAAAAGTTTATTTGCCAAATTCAATACCTAGTCTATGTGTTATATCAAAAATCTATTTCTCCCCAACCCTGCATTGTTATATGTACGAATTGTTCATGGCAAACTGTCGTGACAATCTCTGTATTGAATAAACGAATACTTTCGTACAACATCGTGACTAAGAAAGAACGCAATTCCCAGCGTTCCGTGGACAAGTAAACCTAACCTACCTTTTCCATTCAGAACTTTCAGTTTCTCTCTTTGAAATTTTTGCATAAGACATTTCATTTTCGTCTTACAGTCCATAACCGTCACAGATTCTTCATGTAATTCACTTAACTGCTTTGCGATCGCACTCCAGGCAGTGGCTCGAGTCCTTCTTGTTGATTCGCCATTCTGTCGATTCCACAAGCAATTGTGCTCCTTGTAAAGTTTTATAAACGTGAGCATCACTGGTTCTTTCCATTGCTGCATGCTTAACGAACAAGCGAAATCAATAATACTCTGGTGAAGGTAATGATACAAGTTAGGACGCCACGGTTAACACTTTTTTCCAATTCCAATACGATTAACACAGTACTGACACTGACTGATGCTGACTCACTGACTGGTCTACCGGGTCTACGGTCTACGTGCATACAGCTGTGTACAGCGCGACGCGACGGTTAGGTTAGGCGATACTTCAGGTACGTACACAACGAAGCTCAAGGCTCAAGGCTGTTTCACAGCAAAATTTCTTCAGAGAGGATATTTTATACTGTGCAAATTAATAAGAAAGAGAACGTGCAGGTAGTGTACACTGTTGGTTGAAAATGATTTATTTTGTTATGTCAAATCTCTAAAAAAACTACTTCCCAGTTTCTTAACACTAACCGTACCACGACCGGTCAAATGACCGCTTTCATATTGTTTTTTTTCTTAACGCTATCGTTAGACTATCCTTGTGACGTAATATTCGAAAGGAAACGGAATGTTGTCTTCGGAAGTTGTAGTTTTCGTACAACTCGAACAATCGTATCTTGGGGAAAGGAGATACTCCGCTGCACCGCCACACCATCGACTTCATACAATATAGTTGCACCTTATCCTATACGTGACTCAATTTACTCACGCGGTGCTGCTCGCAATTGTCGAATCCGTAGACGTTCTCGTTAGAAACATAACTTACGAGCAGCTCCGTGTGCAACATTTGCTTGGTTAACCCTTAGCACTCGAGTCTTAACTCTGAGGCACCACTAAAAATTGCTACATCATTATTCTCAATATTTTTTACATTATTCAATTTGTATTTAACGAGTTACGAAACATTCGAGTGTTGCGTTGTAAAAATCAATTTTTACTATTGTTTTTCACAATTTCGACAAAATGCATTTCTTCAATATATTTTTTAGACGTCATTTACTAAACTATTAATTTTAATCAAATCTGCTGTCTACTAATAATGATGTTTACATTTTTATTTTGCTTCTATTTCTCGCAACCGACGCAGGAAATGTTTATTTAGCGGAAAGATCTTCAATCTAGTAAGCAGCATGATTATGGTAGCGCGTAATAGGTAGATTTCTACGTCTGTTCGATGTTTGTATGATGTGTGTGATGTGTTTTACTACAATTACCATATTTGCTAGTATCCTTGGGCATTTGCATTTTCACCGGGTGAGTTCCATATGTCCATTGGTATTTATCTCGTACACGGATCAATTTGCGCGAATGATTGCGCTTACGGTTGCGATGCAAAGCGACGTGTGCGTGTGTCCTACGCTGGGAACGGTAAAGCTGACGGGGCGCAAACCTCGTAGCAATCTTGACTTCGGTCTTCCAAACGAACCAGACTGCATCGCAAGCGTCGATCGCTAATTCGAATTCGAATCACGCCTCCCGTTCCGTACGTCTCTATGTACCACGATTAGGTTGTATGTCCGTAGTCGACTGTGAAGCGGCGGAACATCGTATCCACGAATGCTGCCAGTCGATTTTGTCATAACACCCGGTAGAACATTTATGTTGTGTCGTTAAACTCGTCCGGATCAGAAGAACCTTTCTCTCTTGCGGGTAAAGCTTAACACAGTGCACCTTTTTTCAATTGTAATTAATCCGATCGAAATTGCACTCGAGCTATTTTAACTGGAATATTATACGTAAGTAAGTACGTAAGTAATTATAAGTAAGTTTCTCAAATTTTCCATTGGTGGGGGGGGGGGGGGGATGAGAAGTAAGAAAAATTTCGGCGCTGCTCATGAACTTAAAAAGAAATTGCTTTTGCCAGCGAAGTTCGTTTCGAAATGTCGCCCACGTCAATCAGTTAGCGTTAAGATATTTTTAAAACGCACACCGTGAGCAGAATGAATGGCGCCGCCTGCATCAGTAAATAGCGAGATGAATGAGAAGAGCGATTGCCAAGTGTGAAAACAAGAATGGAAGTGCGTTCCTTACTGGGGCTCCGAGAGCTTCTTTAGCACAGAGTTTACGGCTCCTCTATAATCTGAACAAACTGAGCATTATTCTCGCAGCTCCGAACCATCGCACAGCAGCGAATCAATTTCAGAAAAAAGTTCAGAGCATTCGATAACGTTTCTCATTTATTTTTCCACGTGTCGGTGATCTGTTTCGCATCTGATTCGGTCGGCTCTCGAGTTATAATGTCCGCTCTGACATCTGAAAATATTGCAGCGTCGGGGAAAGTCGGTTCGAATTGGATCAATATTTAATACGCGTCGATCATCATGAAAAAAAACTGCTCGCTTAAAGTCCATTAATTTCCTCCGAAAAAGTGCCTGAATGCCACATTATCTTTCAGATAGGAAGCTGACAATTGATTGTAGCCTCTTATTCTGTTCAAGGTTCTCACAAATGCAAAAAATTTACAATCCTGATCCGGATGATTCAGATGCCCTTGACACAATTTGTCAAGGTCAATCTCCCGAGTGACCGTCTAAAAGTTATGAAAAAAAATGTTTGCAAAATACAGCAGTAATTTTAAGCATGGGATCTAGAAATAATCTGTAATTGTGGTGCACAGGGTTCGTTTAGGGGAACGAATGCCGGTTCGCATAGGGTTCCTCGGTTTTCAATTTTCTCGGGAATCTCGCGCCTCCAGTTGTGACGAGCCTGGAGTAACAGGAGTATCGATCCCGCAGGAATCGCGTATGCGCGAATCAGGTCTTCTCCAGGCAGATAAACATACGATATAATAAATAAACAAACGGACGGCGTATTCCCTCCAAACTTGAATTGCCGTGTTCTATCATGAATTTCGTATCCCATCGTAATATAAACGCCTTCGGACGAGGCTAATTAACTGATTTTAACACGTCATTACACGCTAGACAGGCGTGTTCCAGTTCAGATGCACATAATTCAGCGGCAGAGGAGATGGTCTGAATATGGCCTTAGGGTCTTAATACGGACTATGGTCTTAATATGGGCTAGTTGAAGTATCAAATCATGTTGAGTGCTTTGGCCTATTGAGGATAGGATGAAACGACGGTTTACCAACCAAGCAAGTGTTGTGCAGGAAATGATGACTCGAATTTGTTTATGCGATTTGTTGTAGAACATTCCTCTCGTTTTTCATGTTTGTTTCAATTCCTCAACGATAATCTGTTGAATCAGAGTTGGGCAAAATGTTTTCAAGCTAAATAAATTTGTTTATTATCAAAAAAGTTGTACAGAATTAGTGCAACACATGAAATATATTTCCGATAGAGATTGAAATGTTTTACATTAATAATCTTCAACAGGTTTGTTTTATTAAATAGTGTTTCAGCAACTTTGTGTACAATGTCTGATTTTATTCGCAAAAGTATCATTCACAACACGTTCAAGAAATTTTAATTAAGCAGTAGAGAGGTGAACAGATCCGAATCACGAATTTTATATTTGATTTATAGTGGCTAGAAAGAAGGTATCCATATCGCAGCGAAAGTATAATTAAATGAGGTTTCACTAACAGCTGGTGAGATTTAGAAACAGATTGGCCTGCACAATTTCATCGAGAATACGAGTGGCAAATAACGATTCCGTATTCGTCCAAGTTTTTCTTAATTGTAAGGGAGAATAGAAATTCGTCGAGAGTTGGCACTCCTCTTACTTTTGTAAACCAATCTGATAATAAATTAAAGACATCGCGACCGCGATAAAACAAATTAATTTTAAACGAAAGCAGAGTCGAAAATATATATATATTTTTTTTACGTTTGTAAATATTAACAAACACCAAAGCGATGTTATACAAATAAGTAATTAATTGATTTTGATATATCAACCGATTATTATATTTGGCAAAGTAAATAATATCAGAGTGAGGGAATAATTCATCCGGGACACGATAAACAAATTATTATTTAATACAGATTCTTTTTTCGAGAGTAATGTCAACGTTTAATAAGCTAATTGTGTTAATTGCGATCCACACCGCACTTTTTTACACACACCTTGGAATTGTAAAAAATGGTTCATTCATGAGATAATTATTATGAGAGATAATTATCTTGACCAACATCAACAACTCAAGCCTTGCTTATCTAGTATACTACGACCTTGAAAGTAAAATTGTGATAACAATGACATGCTACTTATTAACTCGTTATCGTGGAGTGACAAAGGATTACATCTGTTTGTTTACTATTACGAGTTCAATAGCGACATTTGAGTCCGGTAAAGCATAGAGCAGCCAAAAAAATGGTTTGAATTGGACTAATACAACCCGCGAAATAACAAAATTCTCGTTGTTTTTTTAACACAGCTCGTACATAGTAGCGCGTTATAACTAGTTGGGGCTTGGGCAAAATAGAATTTGCTCATAAGGTAACACGCCACTGCTGGTTCACAAGCGATACGACGAAGAAGAAGAAGGTGCTCGAGGTGTGTGATAGCGTTATCGGTAAAAGGGTCCGAAGGGTTTGATTAAGATCGCACAGCTCAATCAGGCTATTAGCGGATGTAAATACGAGAGAGTTTACGCTCATTAGGTTCGCGGAAAAGAATCAAGGAAGGGAGCGGGTCCGTTTTTTCGTAGTTTCATGGTCTGACCAGAGTCGAGGGGAGGGGGTGGCAAAGCCGGCGATCAAAGCTTCCTCGAACTTTTCCCCTCGGCCCTGCAAATAACGCGAAGTCTACATCGTAGACGATGACGCGGCGGAGGACGGTGGCAACGAATAAATCGGGAAGAGGAAGAGGAAGAGGACGAAATGGCTACCAGCCAGCCTGGGTAAGAGGAAACTAATTCCGCACGCACAAAAGGATGGCCCTTCCGAGTGGAAAGGGAACACGATGGTGCGGTGAAAGGAATGGGAGAAACGACCAAGAATTATACAGAGAGATGAAGAGACCAGATTGAACCAAATCGAGTCAAAGGGACTACCTCTTCACGATTTACAGCGTCGTGGAACGAACGAAAGTGTTTCTCATGGAGTTGCAACCATCCAGAGCCTCTTCACAACAGTCGGAGGAGCATTAATCGCTTATGGAGATGCTTCATGAAATATGCAGCCTCCCGTTTTAACGTTCTCCTAAGGATTTCCATGGAAGAGGACGTTTACGCCGGACGAAGTCCGTAGTGTTGACTTTGATCGCGATTCTACTCAATTTCTAATAACTGTCTTTTGCTGATAATTGTTAGAGATGGCAGCTGAAAACTTGGGTCCTCTGGTTGGGAAAACTAAATGTTCAAAAATTATTTGAAAAGCATCTCAGCAATGGAACAATGACTCACTACGGGTGAGGACATCTCAGGAAGGATTTTTAAAATACAATGCGGTAAAACGTGACAGAATGTCGATGCCTCCGCTGGGACATTCTGTTGAGCAGCGAGGAAAAGGAAAGGAGGCATTACTCTGTTAGCGATAGAATTATATTGACAATTCGGGATGGATAAAAGCGTTCAGCATCGCGAAATATCTGTCAACTTGCTGGTTAAATATAACTCTTTCACGGAAATTCTTCATCTCTCTGTGTGTGAATTGAATTCTATATACTAACGAATCTCGGAGTTTTATACAGGGTGGGTCGCCACATTCTGCCATCTAGATTTACGTCATTATTATTACGCATAGCAAACAATGAAGGAAGTCTAGTAGAGGGGCGGTCCATTGACCGTCCCGATTTTTAGTGGGTATGCGTACGCCGACCATCTGCGGCCCGAGTCCCACTACCCCTTCTGGGGGGTGCGTAAAGCATTTTCCCCCTCATTCTTAAAAAAAAGAAGGTATTCTGGTATCTGCTTTTAGGTTTAATTTCCGTAGGTCTGAAAAGGTCCTGCGATTATAGTGTTGCAGGGCGTGAAGGGTTTCAGGGTGAGATGACTTAACGAAGAGCCCTTCGTTGCGTAGGTGCTTGAGAAGGAGTCGAAAGGAATCCTTGAGTGCGAGGGACGGGACAAACTAGCATAATGCAAGCAGGGATTTTTAAAGAGTACAGAGGAGCATCATAAAGGCTTTCATAAGTACTTCACCCCGATAAAACTTTGATTTTTCCTTTATACAGGGTGTTTCACCTAACTCCACCGTCTTATTTTTATGTTGGGAAATAGGTCAGAGGCAAAGAGTATCCAAAAAATTTATTGTGGAAGTTTTCTTTAACCCTCGTACGTTCCTCAGGGTGAAAATTCACCCATTGAATTGTAACAAACCGAAGTGACATAGAAATTTATTTTCGCCCTTAATATGTTCAATAGGTTGAAAATAATATAAAGGTATTTTTAAATTCGTCTAATGTTTTTAATGTTTGAAATTACACACGTTTGTCATAAACGCATAAAATCCGCATGTTCGACAAAAATGAGTAGGCGAAATTCAACAGACAAAAACTATTTTAGCACAGCAATGTATTAGTTACTTAAATCCTTAAAGAATTCCTGCAAACAGAATATTTATTTTGCATAAAGATCCCCTCGGTCTACTAATTATGCCAGCACAGAATCGTTCGTCAAACGTGAAACACGTAGCTAAACGTTGCATGGGTATATGTACATGTATATCTATGTATATCGTTTATACAGTATCGCGTACCGTACAAAGGAACTGATCCATACGTTTCAACGAAACGATTCGCAAATTCAAACGCATAGTTCCTGCAAAACCTCAAACAGATACACCGCGTTTGTCATTTTTCTTTCCGCGAATATTGAATTGCGTATAAAGGGGAGCCTTGCCAATCCACGCTGTCTATAAACATTCATAGACAGTGCGTGCGTGTGCGGTCGTTTGGTAAATCGCTTTCTACCGCCGCGACCGCAGAAGCGGTCAGGCTCGAACCGCCGTTTCTAAAATCCATTCAGCGAGCCCGCAATGATCAATACAATTCTCCCGGCAAGACTTTGCGTTAATCAATTCCTGTGTCATGTTTATAATGCTTCCATCAATTTTATTTCGGTTGTTTTATCAGTTTGGATGTGGAACAGTTCAATAAATTGTTTCATTATTGATCAACGTATCCATTCTCCTTTTCAATATTCTCGAAGCAAAGTTTCTATAATCGCTAGTAATACAACAAGTAATTTATCCATAATAAAAAAATATATAAGAAAACCTTTTTAAAAACCACACTTATGTTAAAACGCAGTAAAAAGGACTGCGAACACTGATTTCAAATTTTGAGACCAGATTTGAAATCAGCGTGAAAAAAATCTACGGGAAATGATATATAGCATGTTAAAAATGGATTTTTCCGCGCTGTACTGGAGAAACCACATTTTCTTGAAATTCTACATGCTCAACAAATTTTCTCAACGTTAAAAAACGTTCGTACCATAATCTCCCTATTTTTCTCATATTCTGCAAAGTTTCAGCTTTAATTTTCAAAAAATTTCATCGCTCTATTTGTAAGTTCAATTAAATTTCACTTCTGTTAATTTTTAGAAACGCCACGGAGTCGTATAATTGAGCTTATCCCGAGCGCAATAATTAATCATGCGACGATAATATCTCGCTAAATACTTTATAACTGGTGCTAAAACAACGAAAGATCAGCCGTGCGATGGTCTGCCATTATTTTCAATCTATCAACAGCGCGGAGAATGGACCGTGCAATGCGAACACGCGGATGTGCTAAGCGCGTACGAGATAATAGAAACTGCTAATAGACTGGTTAATAATGATAATAACGGCAGTGGTATCGTTTCGATAGCGAAAAATCGATAGGATATCGTTCTCTATGGTTGCATTTCGATCAGGTCTCGTTGTTGCGAACCGGAGAGGAGTGTGGTACGCGATGGCTGTGACGAGCGACCGTATTTAAGCGTGATTAATCTCAGCAATATTGGGCTTTCGGTCACAAAGGGGATTTCACTTGCTCTGTGTCCTGTCTCTCTGCTCGACACCGCCGTGAAATGTAATATAACCATAAACGTTAATTACCATTTGCTGAAAGAGGTCTCAAAGCGGGCTTTTTTACCTTCAAATTGCTTAGCTCGAGCGTGTTGTTCCGCGATGGCGGATAAAATCAAGGGAAATATCAAATGAAAATTTTCGTCGGGTATTTTCTGGTATTTTCTTTCACGGAAAATTCAGTGTTTTGTACCTACTAGACGATATTTATTTATTTATTATTTTATTGATTATCTTCGCTATTTAATCCAGTTTCATTATCTGCATGTATATTACCATTCTCAATTTGAATTAATTTGTTGTTGATGATAATGATGACGCTGCTCCTATTCTGCTAGCCCTCTTTAACCTTCTTTCTAATCTACACTGATTTTTTCCTGTGTTTTTATCATTACGAAAAGAAACTGCTGTTTTTCAAGCGTTTTTTCTTCAAATCGATATCTGTAATAGAATGTATACACTTCATTATACTGAATCATAAGAGAAAACAAGTATGGATAATAGTAATTCACATATGTATAATCATTGCAGCTTCCATAACTTCCTGAGATCATTTGAAGCAACATTTTCCTTTGAAAAAATGGCGTCCGCGGCTTCGTTAAGGAGTTATTATTTCGTTCGTATCAATTTTAGTTGAAGCGTCCTCAATTCAGTTTATCCGACTCAATGACTCCTCTCGCTATTTTTACGTCAACGTTCGCTAAATATTTATCGGAAGCGTTCACAGAAGCGTCGTGTCGAAAGGAAATTTCTTGCGAAAAAAGGAGCTTATCGGTCATCGCGATTCTTGTTTTCCAATATCGATGAAAAAGTTTAAATTCGTTGAATACGAGCGGCCACTCTTGCGTCAATATTATGGCTTTTAAAGCTCGCTGCAGACTAAGCTCCGGTGGACGTTGATGGCAATCAGTATCTCAAGATTCATCCCCCGTGCTTCTATTCACTGATAAAAGTCACACACACCTTGAGGTACTTACCCAGAAATCTTTTTGAAAAATACCGAAATGGACCTCAGTGTACAGTTCTCAGCTTATAAAAGGAAACAATCAAATATAATCTTTATCACGTCATGATATATCTGTAGTCTATCTAGAATACATCCAGCAAATTTAAATAAATAACGAGTTAGTCATTGATATCGTATTTTTTAGTTCAAGGTCATTTTCCAATATTTTAAATTCATGATTATTGAGATTATAAAGATACATCTATGAAGATAAGCTTTCTGATTGCTCAAAAAAATTCACGAACTCATTAAATGAGTAAAAAACAGTATTAAGCAGAATTAGAAAATTGTTAAACAATTTTATTTCTCCGAGTATACAGGGTGTCCCAAAATTCGTGAAAATCCGAAAAGGTTCCTGTGGTTCCTGAGACCGTTTCAAGCGACATTTTTCTTTGCAAAAATGTTATCCCCGAGGAGGCTCACGAATTCATAGAACTGGCGGTGAACAAGGACACGTTCGTATATACGAGGTGCGAATAAACTTCCGCTATGCCCTTATTCATAGATATGCGATAAATCGTGACGGTGTGGATTGAACTGCATTTCTATGAAATGAGTCGACATAGCCTATACCATTGGAACACGCGTAGGCAAGTACAAACGAATGTGGAGTACGCGAGGTCCTTGAAACGAGAGCAGCAAAGAAACCCGTGAATGTTAGCCGCCATATTTATTACGCTAACGACCGGTTCCCGTCACGTTACATCGAACAACAATTACTCAACTTCATGTACTTCCATTTACGATACGACAATGCACATTACGGCGCGCCGGCGCAGGTAGCGCGGTATTAGTTCATCCGGCGCGAGTCGTTTGTTTCAATCTAATTACTGTGACGTATCTTTTGCATTACGAGATGCTGCCTGCTGCGGGTTGTAACTCGTTATTACGTGCCATTAAATCGCGGGGAAAAACCGACGGCTATTGCAATTAATCTAGATTTTATACAAAATGGCTGTGCCAGGGTTCTCTCAGTGAGAACACGAAATTAGTCAACATCGGTGCATCTTCGCAAAATTAATCAGAGATACTTAATATATTTTATATTGCGCTCTTTCTATAAAATTTTATTTAATTTCTTTAGATTAGCCAAAGAGAACCACCTGTGACAAGTTTCAAGTCGGTACAGTAAATATTCGATGGACGCAAGAGCCTCGGGGACGTTCGTTTGCATAGATCGTAGAGAGACACTATTCTTTTTGTGCTTTGAATTGAATTAAATTGAATTGGATTGAATTGATAGGATCCCCAACCTCACTATCTGGATTACACTATGATCTATTTCTTCTGTTCTGCTCAACAAAAACTTACGCAAAAATTCATGAACATTCTACCTAATGGCACTCGTAACAGTGAATTATTTCAGAATTTTTGGTTGCAAGATCGATTTTTAAAAAAATCCGGGAACATGAAACATTTAAAATCGGACTGATGTTCCCTCCATTGTTTCCCTCAAAATATTCTTTCTGTAGTTCCGTTTCTTCGCTACAGCATCCAATCAGAATTGACGATTTTAGGTAGACATGACCTGCGACATGAAATAGGATTTCGCTCGCCGAGGTTGTGAATTTTTTCAGTTCTATTGGCGAGATGTCAGCCTAGAAACATCCTAAACGACGAACCCCAGCGCGAATTCGTTTAATCAACGTGATTGCACTTATGTCACCGACGAATTTGGTTCTCCCCCGATGGGACAACGCGTCCACCTCCTTCCTTCCTATTCTCGTTGACGTGGACACGATTTATGGGGCGCGATCATAAAAGATGTTCACAGCGGAATGACGGTGCTCACTGCCAACGGAAGTCCATGGAAATGTGCCGTCGTAAAAGTCCACTTAATACGCCCGCGCGGAGATATCAGACCCAGAAAATTTCCCGTCGAACTATTGCCCGTTGCCGGTTTTATTGGACTTGCTGGCCACGTAAACTTTCAGTTATACCCGAGCCAGGAAACGGAGTCGCGCAACCATGATTTTATGGGGATCCCGGCGCGCCGACTCGTGGACAATTTCCTTATGCTCATTGCTCCCGATGTTACAATTAATACAGAAATAATATCGACACTTCGGGGGGGGGGGGGGGGCTCTAAAATCCCTCAGCGCACATTCCTGAAGGATATGCAACCCTGTTAGTCTGATAAAATGCAGTAAATCATTTTTTTCGCGACATTGTTACAAGAAAAGATTTTTTTAGGGAACATTAAGCAACATTTCAGCTCTATTTTCGTTTTTTTAAATTACATTACGTTGACAGAATTCGGTACGATTTTCGTTTATCCAGATCTACAAAGGCTAGTACCACTGAAAATAAGATTTGGTTTAATTCGTTCTTTCTCAAAATTTGCCTAGAAAAATTGAGAATTGCATAAACATCCGCGGTCTAATGATTAGGAACAGCAGAATGACGTCATGTTGCGTAATTCTGGACGAAATGTAAATCCGGCGGCATATCGCGTTGTTTGTCGTGGGACAACCATCGCGATCGTACCGTCGATATTCGAAAGCCGAGCTCGAGTGAGTGTGCACATGTATACGCAGCGGCCCGAGCGTACGCCATACACACCCATAATAAACGTGTACACACGGACATGCGTATTCGCAGCCCTCGAAAGTGTTACGAGAGACGTTAAAACGATCCGACGGCCGATTATTGCTTCGAATCAAAGACAAAGTGGTGATCGCTGTTCCGAGACGATCGCAAACATGTCGCTGTCAGATGGTTTAATTAGTGTGTCTGCCTAACGACGTGCTACACTGCGATACATGCTCGGACACGCAAAAATATCGTCCGGAGGAATTTGAATCTGTCTACCTACTTGGTTTGGATTGGATTGATGCTTTCTTTTTCGTTGGACAGAATCAGTGAAAATTTTCAAGGGCTGTTTTCACCCTTTCAATGCGAACGATGGCCGAAATAAATGACTGGAGGGTTCGAATCCCGCCGCAGGCACTTCTGGAAATATTCTATGTGCTATTTGAAACAGGTGGTTCAGAACCCACCTTATAAAAACTGAACGTTCCGTCACGAAATAACCACAGCGGTTAAAAAAGCGACGTAAAATATATTTTAAAAAATGTATCTGGAGGGAATTTTATCATCATTTTCTATGTAGAATGTTATTATTAGTCTAGTAAATAGTGAATAGTAGAAATTGCAATTTTTCATGATTTTCGGCCCTTTTACCACTTTTGGTCATTTATATTATAATTCGTAAACCAATTAAACAATTTTAATGAAATTTTCAGAACGTATATAATTCGTACGAGTTTACAAAACGCATGTTTGAAATTTTCGTTATTGTTCCAGCTAAAAATGTTTACTATGAGTGAGTGGAATTTGTAATGCTCCTTACTGTAAGAGTGCAGCACCTTTCCTTGAGATGTAAACCTTTAAATAATTGGTTCGGATACTTCAACGATTATTTCATTTTTACAGAGTAGAAATGAAATACGATCGCTGTCCTAAACTTACGAGCGGGAGTGTCTATCAAAGGGCGCTTACCCTGGAACACACTGTACACTCGCATCTGTCACTGGTGCATAAAGCGTCTAGATATCACTCTTTTATTGCCTATCATTCATCTGGCCGTTTGGACCGTGTTATACCTGCAGCCGTCTGATACCGAACTTCGAATTGAATAATAAAATCTGAGTTCAGTTCGTTGAACCCAGCCTAACGCCGAACGCAGGGAATTGTAACAGTGCCAAATCGTCCGTAATATCGAACTTCCTTGAAACCGTTACCAGCCCGTTAGGAAGTTCGGCAAAAGGTTAACGTCCAGTGACTCTCGCTCCTCGGATCTGCATCGCATTCGAAGACATCCGTTTCGCCGGGTTCTAGCCGGCACCCCCGCGGCAGAAGTCATGTCGGGAGAATTTCTAGGATTTCCAAAAGTTCCCACTGTCTGGCACTGCCGCGTGGCTTTGGTCAACGCTGGGTCGAGAAGCAACGCTATCACTTAGTGGTCGTCTTTGTCCACAACAGTATTGCGCGGTGAACCGTAACGCTGCTGGCGTTGTACTGCTTAACAAACTCCACCGCCAGAAACAACGGGAATATTACTGCAGTTTTGTTGTTAACACTAACCGTAACACAAAATGCGACTGGTATACAGTTACGCAAATAACTGATCACTAGACTGCGGATTCTATAAAATACATTTTGACGCAGAAGTTTCAAATGACGTATAACACCGTGCGCGAATTTCTATGAACGGTAATGGAAGCGACATGGGGTCGGAAGACTACACGAGAACCTTTATCGTCCTCACTTTAAAGCTCAATCACAAAGTGGCTGCTGGCGTCGTCGTGGCAGCTTTTTTGCGTCCGGTGAAGCGATTTCCCTGGCGAAATTTTTCGAACAGAGCTAGCAGCTTTTACGAAGCTGCAAGCTCAATGGATAATATGCTGCGACGCGAGGGTTGCTGCTCGCCCTTCTTCTTAAGTAGAGAAAGGTTCACGACCCTGTGATGACATATACGTGAGAACGCGCCTACTCTCCAGCCCTCGGTTCAGAAATGTCTTTCCACCCTTTTTCCCCGAGATGAGTCACCCCGTGGAAAGCCCACGGAAACGGTCTCGAGAGCAATTCTACGGCAATGAGACGAAAAACCGGACAAGGGCGGCGGGGATGTTTTCATTGCGCTCATGCGGTCCATTTGTCTGGCTGTTTTGACGGATGGACACCGGCGTATCGATCCCCGTTAATGTATCGAGAAGTAGGGTGGGGCTAAAGGTCCCGTTTTTCATATAAATCTATGGTAACATTTATCAGAAACGGCCTAGAGGTGTAACGTTCAAGGTTAACTCAGTTTTAGATTTTTCTGACCATGTGCCCACCCTTTGAAAAATCTGAAAAAGTGTTATGTTAACAACCATAACGAGATACCGAAACTGTAAAAATATAAACTAAGTATATTCCGTACCGTCTACGAGAAATCGGAATTTCAGAATCTTTTTTATTCCTTGAAACTCAGTTTTTCTCGAAAAAATCTAACTGTATCTTCGACAATAAATAATTTTAATACACGTTTAAAATGCCACTTTTACTGGGTGAAAGGTACGAAGCGAAAAATTCTGAAAAATTTACAGATGTGCATTCTAATAGCTAAAAGATGTCTGATTTTTTTGGGAATTTTTAATTGAAGAGGGTAAGAGAAATTACAGAAAAAACCTGATTCTCTTTGTATTCCCATTACCACCCTCCGTGCCGTCATATGGGGTTGAAAATTGGCATTAACCAATTGTCTGCTGCAAATTCAATTTGGTCATCCGGCTACACCCTTTAAGCGAGCACTACCGTAGTTCCTCCGGCTGGAATTTCGATTCGACCTAGTTCCGATCGGCGTAGGCGTGCTGCCGCGTGTCCTCGAGCACGCTCGGATCGCAATTGCGAATACCCACGAATCGTGACTCCGAATACGACACCATGGCAATTCGAGGCTCCTCGAGCGATGGATGATGAGTCGTTCGTTGAGTCATGGTTGCGTTAGGGACAACCAGTGACGTCAGAATCGACCAAAACTAGTCGATTTTTCCCCTTTTCCCCTTCCACTATCCCATTCTAGCACCATGAGTAATAGGACCATACGTACCGTTTTTAGATAGTCTGTCCCGTTGTCGCCAAGCACATTTTCGGGACGCCGAAATGTCCCGTTTTTAAAAAGAAAGCAACCCTCGATAACAATTTCGAAAAATGCACTAAAAAGGAGAAAATAATTTTTTTAGACATTAGCGACTATAAATAAGTTTAGTAAGAGCGCTGGACTATATTGACGTAATCTTCGTGGGTGCTCCACGCTTTTATTTATAGTCACTAGTGCTTAAAAAAAGTGGAGTGGGAACGTATATGGAGTGGGGAGCGCTGGCGCGCGGAGTGGGGATCGCTAAACGCGATGTCATACTACCGAGTGTCGCGCGACGAGGTGTGACAGTTAATATTAACATTTTTTTTCCTGGAACGCACAGTTCTTTTTTAAATTTGTTTTTTAATATTACATTGTCATCCAGTTCTGAGCTATGTTTACAGTTTCAAGTCTCTAGCTCATTGGGAAGTGGTTTAAAATTCGATTACAAGATTTGACGCATACAACAACGGTCACGTATTAATCTGGTTATTGGAGAGGGAGTAAACTGTATTCCCCTCGATTTCCTCGATGTGGCGGCACTGGGGACAACCCGAAGAACTTCAGGGTAACCGTTAACCAGGATCGAAGTAGTCTGCGGCCGAAAATCAACGTGATGCTCCGACTTCTCCGAAACCACAGGCGTCGAAGCTCCTTTACATCGGATTCGGAGGAACTGGCCGGATCGATTAATACGGAATTAATAATGGCCGCCAGTTACGCGTACAGCCATTGGACATCAATCCTCCGCCGTTTAATCTCGCCCCGAGGAGAACTGATAGGCTTCTTTCAATTAGGCTCCGCCAGGTGATTTTTAAATTGCGACACGACTTATCTTCATTGATTCGAAGCTGTTACTTAATTCATCTTCGCGGTGTGTGCCGAGGAATGGCGTCCTAATCCTCCTTTATTCGTAATCCGTGACTGTCCGAAGAGATTAGGCTCTGAACGCTATGAATTTGCGGCAACCGGGGGAAGTTATTTGATGAAGTGACCGGGGGGTTGAAGTGCAAGACCGAATTGAATTTGCAACAGACCATTCGATAGCTTATACAGAGAAAATATTTTCTGCCAATTTTTAACCCCATATGTCGACGCGAGGGGTAAATAGTAATGGGGTGACAAAGAAGATCAGGTTTTCCTGTAATTTCTCTTCAATTGAAAATTCTGAAAAAAATCAGGCATCTTTTAACTATTAGAATGCATATCCATGAATTTTTCAGAATTTTCGGCTTCGAAACCGAATTAAAAAAAATGAAATACTAAGTTTGTAGTTTTATATCCGTACGTTATTTACGGTAAATTTTATTAAGGTGTAGGAAGGGTGTTTGTGTTCAGTTGAAGGAAAACTTTTGATGTACTATCTGTTTATTTGAGAGGACGGCTCGCCTCGATGGTTCGCCTAAGACTGAACTCTTAACTTTTTGCAAATGCGAAGGTGACAAAATATATTTCTATCGCACTAGGTGGGGCTACTTTGCACCCCCACTCTCGTGAATACTTCTCGAAGGAGTGGGAAATTCACGAGAGTGAGGTGTCGCGAGTTTGCCCTTGTAGCGGAATTTACACGGGCCCTACACCCTCAACATGCTTTCTGCATCTTCAGGTAGGGGTCCTTTTTACATTAACGGGGTCCCGTACCATCGACTTGGGCCTTTAGAAATTCGGGGTTTTATGACTCTTTGCGAGAGCTATTGAGACTGTCGCTAACAAACCTAATGGCAACCCTAGCAGATGTCTTAATGACCCTACCTGACAGTTTCCTCAAAAATAGCTTCTATTGTCGCGTGGGTCCTAACATCTCTCCAGCATTTACACCGCGCATGTTAATTTTACTATGTGCAGCTGGCCGCTACAAAGGAACTATTAAAGCAGCTTTACAAAGGATGATATAACAGTTTTTCAAACAATGCTTTTATATATAATATATAAAATATGTTTGCACATTTCACCCAGTAAAAGTGACATTTTATATGTCCACTAGAATTATTTATTGCCGAAGATATAATTAGATTTTTTCAGGGGCACAGGTCAAATAAAAAAAATGATAGATTGCGGCGTTTTATTAAATTAAAAAATGATGAAATTCTTGAACAGAAAACTTCAAACATGTCGCAAGGTTTGATGGATTAAAGGTAATCGACTTTCTGCCACTAAACGGAAACGTTCTTTGAAGCGATCCCTGTATGTTTACTGTTTTACATAATATAACAAAGAGACTCGTCCTTCGCGAGGTCTTTTCAATCATCGTGTCACGTAACAGAAAAATCCATGTCCAATCAGAAAGCTTATATTTACACAAGAATGGCTCGAGCGCTTCCTTCCTGTTGCACGTATAATATGTTAACCTACGTAAATCGATACATCTACTTTGTATGGCCTTCCTAATATTGGTATCAAGTTGTACATTCTATGAAAATATTCGATGTGTTTAACAATATCTATGAATATATTGAATCTGTTCAATAATATCTATGAAAATATTGGATCCGTTCAATAATATCCGTGAAAATATTGGATATGTTCAATAATATGTATCTATGAGAATATTGAATCTGTTCAATAATATGTATCTATGAGAATATTGATGAGAATATCTTATTCAAGAAGATGAATAAACATTTATTAGAAAATTGTAGATGATAATGGAAACTGAGAGATTCAAGAAGTCGTGGTCGTTTCGAAGAAAAGTCCTTATATTATAAGTTCCGATGGGAAACGGTAAAGAAAAAGTTACGAAAGCATTAATTTTCGTTCGAATAGAACTTGTAAAATATAAAAACTTTTCAGATTCTAAAATATCTGCTTCGCGTAAGAACACTTTTTAAAAAGTTCCTAAGAATAACGTTCCTGTCTATAAAACTTCCACAAGAGCATATACCTTCTTGAATGAAACGTAGAAGTTCGAACAGAATTTTTTCGAAACAAGAGATAACTGTTTAATTCGATCTCTGTTTTTATTTTTATCCGCGGGAAACATTCCAGATTTAAACAATTTAGTTGATAAATCAAAAACTCCGGCAAATCAGAACAACGAGTAAATTCAATTTGTTGTTATTCGCGAGTGAAGCTAATCACATAAATAAATTTTAACTCGAAAATTGTAGCTTTTATCTACGAATAATGAATAATAATTTAGTATTATCAATACTAAATATTTAATCGAATAATTTGTCAATACAAATAACGGTTTAAATTGTATTTGTATTGGAATAATTATTTTTGCTTTTTACCTAAATAATATACAAATAACAAATAACTTCAATAAAGAAATAAATAAATTAATTAATTAATCAATTAATAACTCAAATTAGAAATGATTAATGCCAAATAACGAATAAGATCTCTCCCAAACGAACAACGAATAATTAATTTATTCCTTGATCTGATTGAAATAAAACTATTTTCGAATAATGCTCGACGCTGCGTTCGAAATCAGGCGATCCATTTCAATCGGGAAAAGCACGAGCGCTCATATCGCCGGAAATTAAAGGCGATGTTTGCCGACGGAGAAACACGCTCGAAGCTCACAAGAGTGCATCGAGAGTTGCGGAAGAATGTAAGGAGGGTGAGTGAGTCGAAGGAACCAGGCACGCTTGTTCAAGGATGGAAATTGAAATTCTCAGGTTCCACTTCGACTTCCTCGGTCGTTCTGCCGCTTCTGTTTGCGTCGCGTTGTCCTGCTTCCACTGTTATGCCGTCGTGTATGCCACGCATATTTCGAGCGAATGGTGTCCTGCGAAACTGGACTATTACGAAAATTTTCAAAAAATACTAGAATATAAGATACGACAGAATTTAGTACGATTTTAATTCATTTCAGATGTAAAAAGGCTACTGCCACGGAAAATAAGATTCCATTTAATTCCACCTTCTTAAAATTCGTCTAGAAAAATTGAAAATTGCACGAAAATCCGCAGTCTGCTAATCAATTACTGAATATTTAAGTACTTCGTAAGGTATTACATCAATTTCATATCCAGCAAATTTAAAATCTCATAAAAAATGGAAATATTTTAAGTCGGAAATAGCTACGAGTGCAAATGATGTAAAATATAGAGGTTATGGCTCTGTGCCTTGCGCGAAGAACAGTTGTGCTATCCGCCAATCAGAAGCGATCACGAAAGTCACCGCGCGAAAGTAGCAGTTCACGCCATCGCTGCATGTGATTGGGCCGCAAGGTGATCGATTTTCTGGAAGACGTAGGCAAAATTCAAGAAAATGAACTTTCAAATCAAGGGTCTTGTATACTCGGGTTGGCTGCACTGTGAGTTAGGCTATTGTATGGTTGATGGGAGAGGGTCTCATATATCGGAATAAAGCAATGTCACTCGATTTGTAAAATTAATCATCCCAGATAAACATTAAAATTGAAGCGTATTGATTTTGCGTCAGGATCGTTTGCAATGGATATCGACGGGAGCCACGTTTGTGTGTTGGAATGCACAGGGTGGCTCGACGTGTCATAAGGTAATCGATAAAGGCAATAATGGGCGTCTGTTACCGAAGATTATGGTAAACCTCTTTGAATGATGTACACCTATGCGCGCGGTTTACAGAGATTGATGAAGATGTAAATTGGTGGACGTGTCCGCAGGTTTATTCGGGATGTCCTCCGAGTAAGAAGATTATACGATAGAGAGACTGCTCCAGCCACTTGTGGAGAAACCTAATTCGTAAAAGTAAAGTTGAGTCACATTTTCGTTCGAGAATTATTCGGCAGTACTGTGTCAAATGACCCCATCGATTCTTCAAGTAAACATTGTTAGAAATGAAATGTTGGAACCTTTAATAGCGTATAAGTAGATTAAGTTTGATAACATTGTGTAACCAAAGTGTTTCTAAGATAAAGTATTTGTTTTTTTATAAGAATATGTGTGTTTTCATCTACCTATGAATTTGGCGGGTTGCACCTATTAAAAAGATTTAAGAACATCGGTGTATTAGTTCCAGCTTAATAACATGATTAAAAGAAGAAAGAATTTTTTATTTGGTTCCTTTGGATTGTAATCGATGCAGACAATTTTTATTTTGCCTTTATTTTACCTTTCGGCTATCCGTACCAGGCTGACAAATTGCCCGTTGTTTCTGCGTCGATCGTGCCGCGGCAATACGGGCAAAGAAAAAAAAATGAATTTTCGGCGGGCTAGCATATGGGTCCATATGTTTCTGTAACAAGTCTGACACTTCCTATGCGGAAGCGTAAAAAGTGGCCAGTGCCGCCGCGTGTTCCCGTGGCGTAACCTTTTTATGCGCCATCGCATCGCCCTGAATCATGCACGCCAGTATGCGTGAGCAGTACACGCGCGCGCGCGCAGCGAATTTACGCAGCGGGTACCGTGATGCGTGAAGACGAGTTCACGCGCCCTAGCTCGTGTCACGAACCTGCAGTTTTTGCGACCGTGAATCTGCCATCGGTTACAAGATATCGCCTTTCGCTCGACTGAACCCGGAGCACAGTGGGACCTTTCGTCCAAATCGGAGACAAAATCAAAGAACTTTCGATAGAAATGAGGTAGAGCGATGAAATTTTTTTAAAATAAAAGCTGAAACTTTGCAGAATATGGGAAAAATAGGGAGATTATGGTAAGAACGTTTTTTAACGTTTTTTAACGTTGAGAAAATTCATTAAACTTGCACAATTTCAAGAAAATTGTAGTATTTCCAATACCACGCGTGGAGAAAATTTTTTTTGAACATGCTGTACTTCATTTCCCGTAGATTTTTTCACGCTGATTTCAAATCAGGTCTCAAAATTTTTCTACGACCTCAGGATATTGCAAAATCGATTTCTTCGACCAACCAACTCGGTAGTGCAAACCGTTAATGCAAAAGCGACGAAACGTTGATACAATGTTCTTCTCCATTTTCAGCCGGTTCGAACAATCAAGAAAAGTGATTCGATCGTTGCTAATGGTCCTCTTGGAAAAGGAATCCTCCACGTGTGCAAATAACCGTGCTCGGTCGCGAATAATACGAAAAGCTCGGTGAATGAGGTTGACATGACGACTATACGGGGTTGATAAAGTGGATAGAGTGTCATCGCCCTTTCGAGCGGCGCGGATTCATCCATCAAATCCATGCCCGGTAAACAACATTCTGCCGACAGTCCAGAAGCGTTCGGCTGTAGATAGTGCGACCGGCGTGTAGAGGCTCCTCCTACACGCAGATCTGTCTACATAATTCATGAATCTCTTCAGAACCACCCCCAACAGACACTCGTTGGTGGGTCACGTAGCGTTGGGAGAGCGGAACCTACGGCAGGTATCCGATCTTGATGATTATCCCGTAAAAAAATTCCGTTACAATCAGAAAAGAATCATCTTCTTCGGCATCGCGCTGGATAATGAGATTGAAAACATGATTTATTGCCAGCTGCAACCAACAAACTGTCATATAGAAATTCAACAGAACAAGTTTTCCAGGTGAGTTTGAATGGGGACTCATAGATTCAAGAAAGTAAAGTAATCTCGGTATTGTTTGTTTGATGGGGAATAACGAACTACACCGAGTGGTGTGTTGGTACAGTACCATCCTGTAAGATCAGCCATGTTTTCTTTGTGCAATTGCGATACCGAAAGCTGATTGCTTTGAGTCTACGAATAATGTTCGTTTTGCAATACCATCGATTCTTTTTCCGGTCTTTCGGGGTCTTTCACTTCACAGGCAATCTTATACTTCGGACCGTGCACGATATCTTCTAATTATAGTCATCATCCACTGTACCTTCCTCGATGGATAATGTCGAAGCAATTTCACGAGATGAGTTGCCTTCCGCCGACAATTTTATCGCAGCTTTACGTACAGCTCGACGAGCATTTTTAGAATCATGTTTTCGGTCTAATATAAATATTGACTGACATTCTACGAGCATGCCGTGGACGGACCCTAGATTAACAACCTTGTAAGTGTTTAAATACAATATGTAATATAATATGATAATATCTGTCCACTCGTTCGTAATAATTTGCTCGACCACTTCGTGTACGAAACCTGACATGGATTCATAACGAAAAACTGTCGATATCACACGAAGAGAAAAATCAACGGAAAACACGGAAACAAGCTTCCATTTAAACGAGCATAATAGACTGAACTTCGGGATTCAATTGTTGAAGTACGCGTCGCGAGCCGCGTACCCCCCTATCCTCTCCATCGATCGATCCCGTGAAAGGGAGAATAAAATACACAACGAAGTAACGAAAATTTGAATGTAGGCGCCCCGGCGCTGATTTCCGGAAATAGCTCGAGGCAACCGGTAGCCGGAAGGCTTCCTCAAGTACTCTATCGCGCGTTTCCCCGGTGCATTTTCATTCCTTCGCCATTACCCGGCGCTTACTATTCGTTTTCGACCCAATTATTACTCCGTTCACCTCTCTCGTACGTTCCGCCGATGATAACTTCCTCTCGAAGTGAGATTAGAGTGTCTCCTCGATTATCCGCAAATGAATCTGTACCGGAGTGGAGATAACGCCGCCGCTCGTCCCACCGGCTCACCGCGATTGGCTTCCGAGCCCTCCGATTGGAACAACATAAGGGGGTAGACTCCTTTTTCCAGGATTGCAAGGGTGCGGGATTCGCCTTCCCATTCCTCGATAATACAAACACGAGGTTTATAGAATTTATTACGAGGTATCGAAAGCCGGGGAAGAGGTTTTACAAGGACATTGAAATAACAAAGGTTAATTGTTAACGGGGTGGAAAACTTTCCTTAGAATGTGCCGCCTCGCTCAACTTAACCTTGGGGTGTTCCGCGTCACTTGGTCTTATCCCTGTTCGCCTTCCGTTATCTCTCTCTGTCTCTCTCTCTCTCTCTCTTTCTCTACCACCCTTAACAACCCCCATCAACCGCATCCCTTTGAAATTCCCGTAGGAGAGATGACTCATCTTCACGATCGATTATCCCTGCGCCGGGAACCTGGTTACAGTAGTACAGTCTAGATGTTATCCCCGTGCCTTCGCGGCGGATACAGAGAGCAAATAGGGAAAGCACTTACAAAGCCATAAGCAGAGCTTGTGACAGCTTGGGAAAAATTATTTGCCTGCTTTTTCGAAGAACGGAGTCTTTCGTGGTTGCATCATTTGTTTCCTGCGAGCAGGGATTGGGTTGATGCCGAAATGATGGCCAATTTTTGAATGGCAACCCTCAAGTGCTACCGTTTGATTCAGACTCGCATTTCATAATTTATAGCCTAGTAGAACGTACCAGAATGTACCAGAACGTACCAGAATGTACCAGAACGTACCAGAATGTACCAGAATGTACCAGAACGTACCAGAATGTACTACAATGTATTAGAATGTACTAGAATGTACCAGAAATGTTCTAAAATATACTAGAAGGTACTACAATGTACTAGAATGTACTAGAATGTACTAGAATGTACCAGAATATACTAGAATATTCATAAATATACAGAATGTCTCAAAATTCCTTCAACATTTAGAAGAAGCTTCCTGAGATCATTTGAAACAACATTTTCCTTTGCAAAAATGGCGTCCGTGGCTTCGTAAAGAAGTTATTAACGAAAAACACGACTGTGCCAACACGTGCCTAGTTCGCGCACTGATTGGTCCGTGTTTTTCGTTAATAGCTCCTTAACAAAGCCGCGGACCCCATTTTTACAAAGGAAAATGTTGCTTCAAATCATCTGAGGAACCTCCCATTTCTAGAACACTCAATTAGATGAATTAAGCAATGAGCAACCTACAAAATAACGAATCTTTATTCGTTTATTCGAATCTTTATTGCTCTTTAGCAATATAAGGAATAAGGTTTGTTAGAAAAATGATTTATATTGGTACAAATTGGTTTGGAAGCATTGGTACTTTACCATAAAAAGATATTGTACGAAAGTCGAAAATCTCATAGGAGTATTTAGAGGGTATCGCACAAGTTTTTCGTTTCGCGTGTGCTCCTGGAAGCCACGAGACGCACAAGCTTGTTTTCAGTGAGCGATGAACCGCCGGATGTGACGTCAGACCTCGCGCGGAAAATCATGGAGAGCGTTTCCTCGATGCCGAGGCTCCTTGAGGGTTTGCCGAGCGAAGAGAGCCCGCACAAAAGCATAGAGAGAAGAGACGAGCGAAGGGACGAAAGTGTGATCGATACGAGAGAGTTTTGCGATTCCCGTCGTTTTCCTAAACCTCGTGCGATTCTCGTGCAGGACTAACAATTTGTTGCGCGTGGCTCTTCAGAATTTATTATAGATTTATTTACAATTTTCCAACTTCGTTTATCAACTTCGTTTTTTATTTTTTAATGGAGTACCGTTTAACTTTTGTCTGGAAGATATTTCATTTTCATCTTATGAGAATTATTTTAAAAATGTCCGAATGAAATGTTTATATTCCCTAAAGACAAATATGTATTTTGCCTGATAATATTTAATTAAGCACATTTCGGAAATAGGTCTGACATTTTCCATAATCATTGATTAACCACATTGTTTCGTTACGGTTGGTAGCAGTTTTGTACGAACCCCTCGCATGTGATCGAAATAATGCCACAACGCATCCCGTATAATTTTGTTTCATATTTCTGGAACATTTTATCTCTGCATTCACGGCGTTTCCCCTCGGTTCTGTATTCGTTTCGTCTGGCTGAAAGGTTTAATTAAATTAAAACAGCTCTGCCGAAACTCGGCCCATCCTACGTGGAACCGTACAGATTGCTGTAATATTCGAAACACGCTCTGTCGGAGGAAAAATCGAAAGATCCGACTCTTTGTTCGCCGCGCAAGAAGTATGTTGGAACGTTCCTATATGACCCGACGGGACCTCTATTTCTTCCATGCTAGAGGAGACGAGAGCCATTTTCCTCTTCGTATCCAAATCACAGGCGATCAAAGACAAGCAGGATATTGAACGTGTCTGTCGTCGAGAAGGCTCGGTAACACCTAGAATATTACCAAAACTACCCAAATCCAATATCCTATACAGAACATCGTGACAGAATCGTCGGAGCAGTCATCGAACACCTGCATTCCGAATCCGATTAGATTCCCTCTAGGCCACGGAGTTCCAACTTATTCCCCTCCGAGAACTGCAAGGTCCCCACCATCGAACCTCTTCCCACTACTACGTACAACCGTAGAGTTAGTGACTTGGGTGGCAGTGGTGGAAAAGCTTCCCACTGCTATACATATCACGATGAAGTCTAAGAGTGGGGAAAGAACCTAAGCGGGGACGGTGCCCAGGGGGTGTAAGCTGTAATGGAAATAGTTGGTCCAGTATATGTAGTTCGGCCCCAATACTGAGGTGGCGTTGGTGTCGCTGCAGTTTTTGCGATACATATACTAAAATTTTCGATGTTTTTATAAGATCGTCGATGGGCCAATCAGCTAAAGAGTTGGACTACCAAGCGGTAGACCGAGGTTCGAATCCTGTTGGGGTAAACAGTTTTTTTACAACCGTCTACCGCTTTATATCTATATATACTGCCATTAGTTCAGCCCCAGTACTGAGGTGGCGCTAAAATACTGGTCACACTTTTAACACGGCAGCTTGCACCCCCTGACGGTGCCTCGAATAGCTCCGGAGCTACTAGTTGGAACTGCCTGACAGTGACGAGAGAAAGTTTAAATAGCAATGTACAGGGTACGATGAAATGTTTGAAGAAATTGTGTAAACAACTCTGTCAGAAAGAAAATTGACTTTGATCTTGAATTTCAAGGTGAAATACTTTTATCTATTGCATTGTATTCTACCTTTATTCCCATGATGTGCAGAATACGGTACACGAGATTAGAGTTGCCAGATCTTCTATATTTGATATAAGTCTTCTATATTTGATATGAGTCTTCTATATTTCAACTTGATCTCCTATATCATATTTGAATAGAAAAGTTTGAATAAAAAGTTAAAAATGTGCTGTGTGCCTCTTTTACTTAATCTCCTATATTTTGAGCCTATATCTCATATATACATAATTGCAGTTTTCACTACTTCTTCTATATTTGGATAAAACATTTCTGGTGTGTTCGACGAAAAAAAAAATTAATTTCGCAATCTACGCTGAGGCCCGATTTTCTTTCGGATATTAGCTAATAGTTCGGGCTATCAGTTCGGTTAAGCAAGATTCATCGTCGCCATGATGCAGATCGTGGAGCAGTGTACCGTGAGAAATTGGAGCGGGACACTAGGATCGATAGTTACGAATCACACTTGGGAACGTTTTTCACGGCGGAAAAACGAGGAGGCACGATCCTCGATGAACGAGACGGACGAGTTATTCTACGACGCACCGACACGTCAACATTAATAACGTTCCCGAACGTTTGTCTAATGATCCCGAAACGTTTGCCCATTTGTCGGGCCTGCAATTTAATCGGCGTGCAGCTCTGATCGAAACGTTCTTTTCGATTCGTTAATGGCATGCTGTTATCGACGCGATTACGCTACTGGTCTGCTTACGGGTGCGAGCGGCGCGCTCAGCTGTGTTTCAATCATAACCTCCTTTCTAGCCAGTAACGAAGGTTATTTATTGAATTGCGGCTCGCAAGCAGCGAATTCAAGACGTTCAAGACCAGAGCTGGGCAAAGATTTTGTTTAAATTAAAATTTTAATATTAATAATTATAATAATTTTAATGACTTTAAATATCTTTAATACCTCCACTGTTTTAAATTGTACGTACCCATTTTTGTCATAAATGCATAAAATCCGCTGTCTAGTAATAATAGTGATAAACTGCAAAGAAAAATCGAACCTTGCGATTTGTTATTAAACGTGATGATGCCGATATCTCCTTTAAAAAATTCTTTCTAAAAATTTTCAATCAACCCACTGCTTTTCGGAGGTGTTACACCAGTCAAATCGTGCACACCGGAATAACACTTGACGTTCATTAAATCGCATCGAGCACTGAATTATTCGAAGCGATTTATTCTCGAAAATCCAGCCCCATGATTCACGGGAAGATTTATAACGGCCGCCATGTGAATGATTTCGCATAATAGAAGTATAAATCGTGTCTGTCACGCATATATGTTTAACAACGCGGTATCGATGTTAATCATAATCAGTGCAATATTCCACGCCGCTCTGCCTTGAATTGTGACCGAACGACCCGTATATTAGTCACACGCAATTTATACGTTGATTCCATTATTCGGTCGAAATTCCACCATTTATCAAAACCTCACGCTGTACCCACCGTCCCCTGCGAATTTGTCAAAATGTACGATACATTTAATATATATCCTCGCGTTGGAACTGTAACGGAAAAACGCTAAGTAAAACGAATATAATGATCTAACATTGCTGGACAAGCAGTGGACAAACAGTTCCCGTGATAAAAATTCGTAAGCGGGACCCGTTTCCGTCGAAATGGGCAAAAATTGAAAACTTTGAAGGCCTCTATCATATTTTTAAAAAAATTCTAAATCGGCAAAATGATGACTTAAACCCCCTCTAATTTCACATGGATTTGGCATGGAGAAACCCGGAAACGCTTCCGAAATTCATCAAAACTGTGACCCGCGAATGTTTTCGAAATAACAGCGGCGCGTCTATTCAACGCGATTTCCCCGGCGATGATTCCCGGGCGAAATGAAAAGCTCGTAGAGCAATTCAACGTGGACATTCAGTCGCTGACCCGCTCGTAGGACAAGCAGAGATTGGTTCTTCTACGCGAAGCGCAACCGGAGGTCTCCGGCTGCATCTAACGGCTTTTGTAGGGGCGTTCACAATGCACGACGTTTCTCCGCGTTGCTCACCTTCGCTTCGGACGGTTTACATACATATGTGAGCATAGATATTGCTCTATAGTATCTAGGTTGGCCCGCCATTGTCACGTATGTGGACTACAGCACAATAACTTTGGCGGTGCGGGAACAAAAACGTGCTCCAGAAACGGAGATAATGTCTTCAACGCGGCGAACGGCGGGTGAGGGGATGAGAATGTACTTGGACTCGGACCGCCAGATAAGGATTTCCATTCATGCACCCTCGATATCAACGGTTTCTGATATTCTCGGTGCTGAAATGTATTGATCTGGTGCGGGAAGATGGCTAATTTATTTGATCCTTTGCAGACGAAAATGTTTTCCATTTTTGTCGAGTCGAATCGAGTTGTATGGTGGTGGAGCACAGTATTGTTAAAAAGTAAGATTTGTCTCTCCATTTTATCTTCCCCTTTCACGATGTCATTCCTCCACTTCCCGACGGCGCACTATGGGCCAAACCGACCAAATCTGTGTCAAAATCAAGGAACTTCCGATAGAAATGAGATAGAGCGATGAAATTTTTTTAAAATTAAAGCTGAAACTTTGCAGAATATGGGATAATCATGGAGATTGCGGTACGAACGGTTTTTAACCTTGAAAGAATTCGTTAAACTTGCACAATTTCAAGAAAATTGTGATTTTTCCAATAAATTGATTCTAACAAAATTCGTTCATTATCGACAGTCATGAATAATTCAGATTAATTCAATTGTATTTCTACCTAGATAAGAACGTTTTTCATGTGAAGGTACTCTGTAGACCGTTGCGTAGGCGCACTATTATAGTTCGAGGAACAAACGTGAAAAGAATAAGACTTAATCGGAAAGCGGCACGTACGCCAGATAAGCCCAATTGACTCGTAAATTTTATTAGTAACCCTGTGTTTATTCCTTTGAACCATACAACTCGAATTAAGCAACGTTTTATGACGAGCACGTGATTAAATTAACTCGGCGCATTCCGACACGCGCTACGATAAAATTGTTAAAAGGTGCGTGCACGGCAGACATCGTTTATGCGAAGTTCCGCATTGTATAAAATAGAAAATTTGTTCGTCTCGTAATTATAATAATGAGTTGGAATAAAATTCGTTGAACTTTTGTGTAGAATTATAAAAATAACGCACATATCATTATACATATAATAATGAATAATGTTTATGATAATAAATACATATAAATAAATAATATTCGTGATAATAAAGGTTAATGCACTTTTATTCAGAATACCGAGATGCATCGGTTGGTGCATGAAAATGATATGACTTCACTTAAAAAAATAAAGATGACCTTCATGTGTCCTTCATGCGCACACTCGCAAACAAAATGGCGGCACTGGAAAACATTTTTTCAAATAACGAATAGTTTATCGATCAGAATGGGACACGAAAGCTTCAGAAAAACAAAATTATACAAAAATGTTTGGTACTTGAATTAATTTAGATTAATTCGGTGCAGAGTTGGGTAAAAATTTTATTTAATAAAAATAAAACTTTCGAGTAAAGTGGGTTTAAAAACAAAAATAAAAACTAAAACTTTTGCCCATCTCTGACTGTGTACAGTGGATAACAAAAGGAGGTTAATACTCATTTTCAATAATGAAATCACGATAACAGTAATATTTATTCACTTATATATATACATATATAAAATATGAGTATTAACTTACTTTTGTTATCCACTGTAGGTCCCCGAACAGTGTTAGCCCAGGGTCCCAAAGCGAACGGTCCGCCGCTGCTGCCGAAAGATCGACGGCAATGGAGAATATCTGGATCGCAAACGGGGGTTTTCACGTTACACCTGAAAAAGAACTTCTCGAACGGAAAAGACGATACACATACATAGTAATCCAACCGCAACACGTTCTCTTTGTTGCCGATCTCGCGTCGAATGGCTCCTGCCTCTCCATTCTGTCAGACTTGTACACTTTCATCTCTTCCCCCTCTCACCTCTCCGCCGTTCCCATCCTCCGCCTCCTCGCGTTCCCCCCTCCATGCCCTTTGTACCTGGTTGCACTCGAGATACATAGTGAGGGCCAAGTATACGGCGTCCTCTCCGAGAAGGACGAAAGAAATGCTTTCCATTATGTAGAAGAACGAGCGTGTGCGTTGCAATGTTCGATCGGCAGGTAAAGTTAGGTTTCGCTCAGGGACACAGGCTGGAGTGCACACATATGTACCTACACGCGATCTACCTCGGGCTGGCGCACCTAGGAAGTGTTTTTATCCGGTCTCTCTGTATCCCAAAGCCGATGATTCCGTGTAAAGATGGAAACGCGGACTTATCTCGATTTTATCGCGCACGAACAAACAGTTGTTCAACAAGATCGACCGATCAACCAGCTACGACACGGTCGACCAAGTTTTTTGTTATCGCAATTGTTTAGAGCTAACCGGATTAATAGACTCCGGATGTCTAGGCGATTTTCAATTTTTGTAGACAAATTTTGGTAAACCTTACGTTTAGGGGAGGCAACTCCGATGATCTTGGCCTTGAGATATGTTATCGAGGAAAACATTCTGAACAACTTTTGTCATTACAACTACCCGGTGCTCGCTCTTAGTTTTCGAGATATTAGCGAAAAACTATTGCAAATACTGTATTGAATTTTACGTATTCTTGGGGCACCCAGTGCCCCTTACTTTTCCGGCACACACTGAAGAATGTATCACCTATTCTACAACTGTTCTAGATAGGAGAATTACGGAGAGTACGGTGTAATCGCGTGTATAAGTACGTTCACCGGACATATTGTGCACGCGATTCGTAGTCGGTGGGTTAAACACAGGCCGGGAATGGCGTGAAATGACAACGGCAATAAAGACAGGCCACAAATCAGCGTGTAAAGCGATAATGGTATCGACGGGGACCGAAGAACCGGATACGGTGGGTGCAATAGAAAGTAACGAGGTGCAGCGTGTACACAGAAAGCCGGGTTCGGCGTGGAGCAGAATGGTTGGTCGTTGGTACGGGCGGATCAGAACGCGTGTATCGCGTGCGTTCGCGTTGAAGGACCGACGGCGACGGAACAGGGAGCGCGTCGGAAAGAAGGGAAAAGAGGCGGAAAGAGAAAAAGGAACCCGTGAAAATGACGGGGTGGAGTGACCTATCGTCCCACTTCCACGCGCGATCTACGATCGGCGGTGGTCGTCGTCTAGCCGGGTAAACTGGTTCGATCGTTCGATCGGAGAACCAGTTTTGCGATGGGCCTGGGCGATCCGTCTTGTTCACCTGCACGCAGACACGGCTGCCCGCGTACGGACACGCTCGTTAGCACGCGCGTGTATACACGATATCCCAGATTCGAGATCCGATTATTCGCCGGTGAGAGACAGAGATCGAGAGGAAAGTGGGAGAGAGAAGCAGAGAGCGAGCTGCAGTTTAAACCGGTAGTTCCCCGGGTCGTTTGCTTCGGTGTACGCGTAATGCGACGCCAGACAGTCGGTCGACAAGACGAAAACATTGCGCGCCCAACAGCCAAAGCACGAGGAAATCGACGATCCGCCGAGATGGAGAGAGCTACGGATCAGTGCAGCTAGATGGCATCCAGACGGATGCCATTCCCTCCCCTCCTTTTCCCCTTCCACTATCCCATTCCAGCACCATAAGCACCAGTGTCGCCAGAAGCTACGCAAATATGTATCTCCTTCCTCTCCTCCTGTTCCCCTTCCACTATCTCATTTCATTACCATGAGCACACCCCAACGTCCCCCACTAAGACCACTGGCTGCACTGTAGCCTGGTCACGTGTTAATCTGGTCATCAGAGAGGGGGTACACTGTATTCCCCTAGATTTTCTCGATCTGGAGACACTAGGACGATCCGTAGCGGTGCTGTCAGAATGGGGAAATCGAGGGGAATCTAGGTGCACCTAGAACTGACACACTGTGCGGCAGGCGGAACATAATGTTCGTCTACATTTCTTCCCGGATCCGCGACGTTAAACGGGGAATTAATCGCTTCGAAGGGTATTTCCGTAAGAATCGGGGAACAATGCCCAACGGTAAACAATATCTATGATATCTAGAGAGAGGCAGGAGGTAGAAGTAGGCGGTAGCGTGCAGTTACGGTCGATACTCCACGTGCACGAGCGATCTGCGGATGCTGAAAAGAATCACGACTACCGTTTGTTCCTTTACGCGTAGGAGTGACGATATTCTACCGTGCCGAGGGGGGAGAGGAAAAGAGAATGGCGGCACCGGTGGTCCTTGACAATGAACTGGTTTTTGAGTCCCGGCAGCGGACCAGTTGAACGCCGACTAAAAAGGATGCTTCGACCGAGGGCTATCGAACGAGTAAATTTCTTACGCATTTTCGATAACGGTCGATCCAAAAATAAAATGGTTATGCTGTTCGAATTATGCTGTTTGAATACCAATACAGTGAGCTTAAAAAATTAATAAAATCAAAGTAATTTATTTTTTCATCTATCTTTGGGAATATCACACAATTACGAAGTTATTTTCTTTCATACTTTTTTGGGTAATTTTGAAAAACGTTTTTAATCATTTTTATAACAGAAGTTCCATAAAATTCCGACTTTCATAGGTTTACTCATAATACATTTATAAATTAAAAACGATAAATTCTTTTTACAATGCAGATATTTATTTATGCGGATATTGTCATTTTATAATAATTGGTTGAAAGTAATGTCACAGTATTTTAAAATTTTACTGCATTTCTACTTTTTGCTAATTCACTACTTGTCTAATTATTGTTTTGCATTATTAAACATTAAAAATTATTAACATTAATAAAAATGATTATTGATTACTATTATTACTGCAATAATGAATGTTATTCACTATGTATACCTCTGTAGTAAATGTGTATGAATTTTCGTATGGCTTGCCCCTTGGTTAATTATAATTATTCTTCCGCGTAATTGGCTCAATTGTACAAGTAATAAATAAATTAATATCAATAAACATATAAAATTTCGTTCCTCTGAAAATATTTAAAATTTCGCAAGGGTTGTTTTTCGCATACGTTAAGTAGCTTCCAGGTGTATGTACATTTACATGATTATCCATACAGACTTAGGAAGCTTTCAACGTATTAGCAGTCGCGAAGCACCTAGCCATAACCATGCTTCTTCCATCATTCGAGTTAATCGTGTTAGAAGTTGAATAGCATTTTAATATTTCCAGTGTCCGCAGGGAAATTATTTTCAGCTTCGAAATATTCTCTCTAGAGCTTGTTCAAAAGATTCGCGATAGTCAGCATAAAAGCACCTCTGGTTTTTTCGAAGTTTTATGCGGCGGTAGTATGAATAGGGTACTCTCAAAAGGCAGCCATTATGTACGAACCAGGAAATTGAAACAGTTTCAATGTGGTGGTCTCGTCGCAGAGATACGAAATAGTTTTAAAAAAGGCACATACAGATTGAATTGAGTAACCTCCTCCTTTTTCGAAGTCGGTTAAAAAGACACATCGCTATGCGATAAAAAAACAAACACAAATGGATTATCGAGAACGGAAATATGGCAATTATTTAAACTTTTTACATTGCTAATTTGGAGCAGATAGAATTAATTCTCGCATTATACGATAAAGTATTACAGTAGTCTTTATGCCAGGAAAACCTTCGGGTCCGTGCTGTTTCTTATATCGTGTAGTTTTATCATTTATAAGTGGAGGGGATACACAATTTTCTTAGATCCAAACTCCGAAATTATAAAAATCTGAGAGTGATTGACAATTGTAAAAATTTATTCAGAACGAAATATTTACTTTTACAAAAAATAAAATTAAATAAAAAATACATTTGCTCTAGGTAGATTTGTTCACCAAATTCACTGAAGAGTTTGCAATATTAAAAAAAATAAATAGATGCCATTATACCGATGAAAAAGTACCATTTGGCCGAGAGTTGGAACAATTCTATTGTTCGTTATCCCCTCCACAAAAGAATCCTGTGCTCTTGGAAACTGCGAGAATCGAGAAATATCGGACTATCCTCTACGAAAACTCCGGAGAAATTCTAGCGAGATAAATCTCTTCGGCGTTACCAAGATAAGGTCACGGTCTCTCCGAGCAGATAATTCTCGAATGAGCGACCAATTTATGTTCTGTAATTTAGAGGAATCGAGAGGTCGTATCTCTGACTCATCGACAGTTAGTGTAACCGCTCGACAAATCACGTTTCGCGCGTCACCGCCATTTTCTTCTTTTTAATCCCGCTACTCCTTTTCGCGTGACGTTTCTTCGCCCCGAGCGAACATCGTTGCGCTATGTCGATTGCCGCGTGAGATATTCGACATTGGATTTGCGTTCACTGGCTGGTCATAATATACAGTGTAATTGTATTCAATTAAACATTTTAGCGGTGAAATGCGTTAGCAAAACAAATGGTACCAAAAGAAAAATCCCACTTTAATCAAAATATTTATTTAAATAAAATTTTTGCCCAACTGTGGGGGTGCGCACATTATCATTTTTTAAATGTAACACCCTGTATAGCTGTTTTGCAATGTTCATAGCGAAATATTATTCTCCCATTTCCTGTATTGCCGAGCCAATACGCCGAAAGCAATAACTGCGCTATAAATGCAGAGTACCATAATACTACATGATGCGTATGGATTCTAAAAACCACTAAAACACGTGCGACCCACTTAAACATCTTTAAATAAACATATGTCTCAGCACATGTTGCCGCATATGTTTGAAAAAGGGGAACAACGCGTGAAAGCGCTCAATGTGGACAATTGTAGCCTAAACCGGTCGCCAAGCAGACGCGATGTTAAATAAACAAACCTATAAACCGTGATCTATCTACGTGCGAATTGGCTTCGTGATTACACTTTGCGAACAGAGAATACAATTTTCTATTTGTTTCATTGGCAATCCCTAGAGGCTTGTTCACACCTCGAGTATCTTGAGAAAATACTTTTCATCGACCGTTAACGTAATCACAAAAAGAAAAAGGAATAAAAGGAAAAAAGAAAAAGAAAAAATTATATATAAAATAATGGAATTCACACAAACTATCTATAATATCTGAAGGGGTAAGAAACGTATTAAACAATGTTTACAGGATTGTGATAATTGTCACACAATTTAAAAAAGAGTGGAATAAAAAATCAGAATAATTTTTTTATAAATGAACTTCAATTTCTCTGTAAGGTTAGAAGAGAATTAGTATACTAAATGGCATTTAAAAAATATGTTGAAAAAATGCATTTGGTCGGAATTGTGAAAAATAATAGTAAAATTGATTTTTAGGACTTTTCTAGCTGGGCCGATAACGAAAATTTAAAACATGCGTTCGGTCAACTCGTATAAATTATATACGCTCCAAAAATTTCATTGAAATTGATTAATTGGTTTACGAGTTATAAACGATTAGTGGTAAAAAGGCCGAGAGTCTTGTAAAGTTGCAATTTTTACCACTTTTGATCGTTTATAACTCGTAATCCAATCAACCAGTTTCAATGAAATTTTCAGAACGTATATACCTAGATATGTACTGGAACATCGTATTTGTTTGATTGGACAATTTTCGCCAGGGATAGTAATTAACGTGTAAATGTCAGTGGCACGGTTAACCGACTCGTTCCGTAGAATCCCGTCAACGCAACCCTTTGAGAAGGTTCGAGTAATATCGGGACCAACTCGGAAATAAAAATGTGCATTTCCGTCGATCCGACCAAGTTTTAATGAGAACCGTATTTAGACACCTGTCGGGGAATTCTATCTGGTATGTCACGTCGGAGGTGCACGCGGTCGTGGTAACACGAGCACAGAGAACTGGGAAGCAGAATGCACGAATGCAGTGGGAGAAACGGGGGAAGAAGACGCGTCGCGTTACATAATAGTTGGCAGTTGGCATAGTTCTCGAGCAAGAAGGCGGTCGCTTATTCACGCACGGAAGTCGCACGAGAGAGTCACCGGGCGACAAGGCTAAGGGCGTGTTCACACGCTGCTCTCCTAATACGCGTACATATATGCGGCGCTGAAATGAAATCCGGTCTGCGATGGAAATGCTGCCGGAATTTTCAGGAACATGAAATCCTTGCGGTCCCACCGACCCCAGCGTAATCATCGAATATTATATGTAAATTGCATTCCTCTTATCGATCGCATCCTGAAAACTGCACATTCCATTTTTAATAATTAATCTTACCGCACGAATTCGTAATTAACTGTTCGTGACCTCCCGTGCGAGGACTTTAGTATATGTAATTATTAGACTGCGTATGTTCATGCATTTCCCAATTTTTGTAGACTTTTAAGAAAGTGGAATGAAATAAAATTCTACGGATCTTTATGCATTTATGAAGAAATTCGTTGGGCGAAATATAAAACAGTAAATTATTTTAACAATTTAAAAACGTTGTGATGTTGTTTTTAATGTAACAAAGTCGTTAAGGAATGAAATCAATTTTTATGTTATTCCTGCTTCCCACAATCAATGCAAAACATTTTTATTTTGCATAAAGATCCGCAGTCTACAAATAACACAACACACTATACAGTAAGAGAGAGAGACACGGAGACCATCTGATTTTGAAAGTACATATGGAAGTAAGGAAGCGGTTTACAGCGCAATAAACCCGGCAGATTTAAAAATAGAAACTAGCAAGCGTCTCATTTGAGGTTCTACGGCGAGATATTTCCTGTCAATCTTCGTTCTCCCCGTTTTTCTCGCTATCGGTATTTCATCTAACTCAGCGTTTCCGATCTGCCAGCCCGGCAGCCTTCCTATACTCGTTGCTGTCTGTGTCTGGCTCGAACGTGCATTAAAAGGCCGTTTGCACGAGCAACGCTTTAAGCGTATACCGTCGGTAATACGTACGAGACACGTTACGCGCGAGTACACGCCGCAAACCGCACACGGACAAACGAACGGACGCTAGATGAAAGGAGCTCGTGCATTTAGACGCGTGGGATCCGTCTGAGACTACATCTTCGATAACCCGGTATACACACACACACACGTGCAACAGACTCCGCGCCAGAATTCACCGACATCGTGGCGTTTTCACCCCGGCTCTCTCACCTAGATTCCGATTTTTTAACCCCTTGCACTATAACATCGAGTCAGTCTCCAGCTCTCAAGATTTTCAACAGTATCTAATAAATAGGTTCGCTACTGACCCCTTGCACTACTATTTATTTTGTGGTTGTAGCGATTAGAAATTCTTCATCCGTTTAAGTTGTATACAGGGTGAGTCCGAAGAAACAGGACACCTAAATATCTCCGTTACTTTTCGTTGTGCAAAAAAAATTCTTAGGATAAAGTTACACTACTTGAAGGGCCACATGTAACGGTGTAAGAGAGAAATTTTTCAAGGTAAAAAAAATTGTTTTTTCTAAATAATTTAAAATAACACTTCTTAAACAGCACTATAAATATGTAATAATCTTTTTTATCTTGCTATTCTCGAAACTAGGATACGTGTGACATTAACTCTTCGAAATTATAATTGAATTAATCCTCTTGGTCATTCGCGACCACTCGGTTTCAGTATTCATAAGCTTCATACATCATTAATAACTATTAATCAATCTCGCGAAGTGTATATTTTATTTTAGAGTACTCTGCAAATTGAATTATTAGTACCGCGTTATACGGACCGAGTTTCATTTGCCGGGGCGCTTGTCAGCAGACCCATTCAATGCAGTTTCATTTCAAGGGAACCAATTAATTCTGTCGCTTGTACAGCTCTACGGAACGAAATCGAATGAACTAACCAACGCCGATGTAATCAATTATTGACCGTAATGCGGAAAACAATTTACAAATACTTTTGATCTAACGAAACCAGCATCCGCACTTCGTAAAACAGCACAGTACAATAACAGCGAAACGAGTTCGCACAATTGAGACAGATATGGAATTGGTAAACCCAACGGTTGTCGTGGAAATTTAGAAAATGTTAATTTTAAACTTATTTTGCTCAAATTTTTATTTTTATTTATTTCTATTTACATAAAATTTTTGCCCAAATCTGGTGAGAAGTAATCGTTTTTCAAAATCATATAGAGCGTTACCGAAATGTTTTCCCAGGTGTGACCCCCGAAATAATTTATATTCCTTCACTTCCTCAACCGGAATCTGAAAAAAGCGTGCGAAAAAATGTCGTAAAATAGCGAACAACAAATTGGCCACATAAAAGCCACGTCGAATCGAGGTTTCGTGTTCGTGTTGCAGAGTTGCGAGCCGAAGAAAGGAAATGTAATAGCATGGTTGCGATTCGTGTTCGTGAAAGAGAAAAAAAAAGAAACGGGAGAGAAAGTGGTTCGGATTTTATATGTGCACCGGCCCGAAGAAGTCGAAACGGGTACCGGTTAATAGCACGTAATCGATAATAATCGAATATATTGGAGCGTGGCTCGGAGCGGTCCGGCCCGCCAAAGTGGACGGTATAAATAATTTAATCTCGGACGTGTGCACGCCAGAGGTTGCCGATCCCTCTGATTCAGTCAGCCAGATCGTCTCGAGAGGAAACGCGCGAACCGTTGCACGATCCTGGCCGCATGTATCGTGGCTACAAGTTGTACACACGGGAGAATAAGCGGCACCAGAAATAGAATCTTTACATTACACCTCCCTACACCCTCCCAGCTATCACTTTCCATCGTTCCTCTCCGTGCCCCACCCCTCTTTCACTTGCTTTCCTTATTCCACTCCTTTCGTCAAGAAAACCTCCTGTACATTCTTATATTCCATTAAGGGGGTAAGCAACTCTTGCTGCTTTCTTTTATGCGTTTTGCATTTGTAGAATACTGTTACGGAAGTTCTAAAATTAGGCAAAGAGGTTCAACGTGTTCGCATTTTTTCAAATTTCCCCTATAACATCGTATTTATCTAAAATAGTGGCTAAACTTCTAAATAGTTCCGTAGATTTTTACGAGCAAATGCCGAAAATCCAAGTTTTTACGTTAGGAATCCACTGGCTCAAAAGTTACGGGTGTTTAAAGCTGAGCGATTTCCAGTGTCTTCCGGTCGCGGTTGGTATCTTCCTTCGGCTGGTATGAATGGAGCTTTGGCGGTTTAATTGCGGGCTACTTGATTCCGCGGCGAGTGTGAATTGAAATTACATTCTCGCCGGGCCCCTGTTTTAATGAACAACCTCCGGATCGGTCTGGCTGCATTGTAATTGAAACGAGAGCGCGTTTATGTGTATAGAAATAACACAGGGACAATGCGCGCCGGGAGATTTCATAGAAATTTATGGTATCGAGGAAAGTATCGAAGGAAGCAGGATGATTTATACGCAGCCTCCCTTTCGTGGAAACTGCTAAGCATGATCTCGGCGTTCGACGCGCGATTATACACGACCGATCCGCGATACTTGATATTCAGAAGTGAATCTACGAGTTTCTGCGCCATGGTGATTTGCATTTCACAGGCGCACCTCGAGATGATTTATAAGTGTCTCGCAATACATCCGAGCTCGGCGTTTTATTGACTTTCTTAACGGAACGAACAAAAAACGTGAACGTGAAACGAGTCTTACGCCCATTCAGATCTAGTTTATTATTTCCTCACAGTAGACCGTGTCTCTGACAATAATAGTCCTCTCATGACTATGCTTGAATCAATATCAGATCGCGCCATAATTAATCTTAGTCTCGTTTCTCATTTTACACTATCGAGAAATGAATTCTATTTCACAGGGAGAGTGTAATAGCCACTTTAGATGATAATCACGATAAGCTGCCTTACTAATTGAAATCAGTTGTCGGTTTCATTTAAAGTTAAAAATTGTCTCGATAAACAAGCTCTCGTCGATATCTCGTTTGCATCTCTTATATTGTTCAACGTTTTCCTGTGTAAACGTGAAATAAATTGGGCCACCAAAGACGTACAATCCTGAGAAAGGATTTCATTTCTCTCCGATTTCAATGACTGAAATATGTTGTCGAGGTCGCCGAACTGGACATCATTTTCCTTTAAAGTTTTCAAAAGCATGGAAGTTTCATAATTTTTATAGGAATAAAAATAAACGTCGTTTCCCCGATGTCACTTTATTCTACATATATGAAAAATGAAGATTGTGTACCAATCGATTTTATTTTCATAGGATATTCATGAATATTGCAATTTTATGAACGAAACGAAGTTTCCAGTTTGAATATGTATGCGTCCCGAAACAAGATTCCAAGAGATACGCACGCAGTCCAAATAACTTTTGAATTCTTTTTTTTCAATTATTTATTTAATGTTGCGTCAACATGAAAGGTCATTAGAAGCAACTTTTGAATTATTTAGCGATGAAAATATTGGATGAACGCAAAAGTTCGTATTTTTAGAAACTCCAAAACCATTTTTTAAAAAAACCACGTAGTTTTTATGAAAAAGGAATCCACCAGGTACAGTTCTCTAGCGCCTCTTCTTCTTTGTGAAATTGCCCGCTTTTCTTATCTTTTTCCAACGAAAGATATCGCTGCACGTCTGACCACTTTATGACAGGTTTATGAAGGAGTCGTAAATTTTGAGTGCTACAGATTTTGAAGAAAACTGAGGACTGCAGTATTTGCTTCAGCTATGGAGCCTAATTAGCAATAAGATCGAAGCTATGATTTATCAGTTGTTGCTCTAGCTATTACATCGGGGATCATGCCAGAATTTTGCATAGAATGCTGTACATGTACGACAGAGACTCGATAACTATGTGTCGAAAGACGTATAGCGGCTGTCCAGTGCTTCGTATAACACAAAGGGGAGGAATATCGTGTAGGCATGAGCATTAATTCTGGATAGAGGCCAGGAGCACAGCAAAGGCTGCTGAGAATCTGGTACGCGGCCAACCATCGGCCGATTAATTAAATTTTACGATTTAACCGGCAACCCGAGCTTCCTTCCATCGCGCGGAAAGAACCGTAACCGTATGAACGAGGTGTTCGACAGAATTCAGCTACTTTAATCCTACTGTTCATAGAGTGCCCAAGTATCCATTCGGGATTGTGAGCTTGAAATTTTTGATGATCCCGGTGAAATATCTTTGGACCGGTTTCGATCGATTTACAGCCAGTCTCATAATTGGTGGCCATGCACTTCGAATCAGAATCATTTTTTTATACATGTCTTATCTTTTTATCTTTCATACAATGAACCTCGTAGCATCTCGATTACTTTACTTATAAATCCATGACAACGTACTTCGAGGTCATTGAAATCGGAGAGAAGATGGCACGTCAAGGACAATTCAAGGACAAGTTCAGTTTTTGCGAATATCTCGTGAATTAAAACCGACCGCCAAAAACTTCAAAGGGAAATTTTGTCCAGAGTGATAAACTCGACAACATATCTAAAGCTGACAAGGTTAACCTAATTTAAAAATGTATATAATTTTTTAAATTATTTTGCATAAAGATCGACAGCGTAGTCATTACATGCACGACAACTTGACAAGCCGACTGCAATCGTTGTGCAAGATTCAGGGGTCGTCTCAGGTTTCACGGTTCCCAGGAAAGCGGCAACATTTTCGCACAGCGAAGTCAACATTAGTCCTGTCGGGTCTCTTCTTATTCTTATGGACCGGTAGCAGTGAAAGTGTGAAAATGAATCGTTCTGTGAACGCACACAGCTGCGATTTCGCTGAGGCCCATGAGCAGACCAGCTGCAGGCGGCAGGAACCATTGAAGTGACGTGTAGGTACCTACACGTGTGCCTCCACGTGCATTTTTGTTTTCTGTTGCGTTTAACACATGGATCGTGTTACGCAACCTCGTGTCATTACGTGGGTCGTAGTGACACTGTCGCAGTCGTAACGACACGCGAATCTGTTAACCATACGTAAGCTCCCATTTAAATGGAAATTACGCAAGGTGTCCCAACATGGTTCTACCGAACTGTTAGTGACGCACCATTGAAGCATCGAACATTTTGCAACATTTTGGTAATTCATATCTCACCACCAAACCCTGACTCCTTCATTCTTGACTCGTTCTTAAACTTCATTCAATTAATTCACCCAAGGGTTGAGAATTCATGTAATGTTGATGCTAGTTAAGTGAATTACACTACTACACAATTAATAAGCAGATCAAATTAATGATTTTTACGCTCGGCCTAATTATTACATATTTTATACAGAGTGTCTCAAAATTCCTTCAAATTCCTAGGATCATTTGAACCAACATTTTCCTTTGTGGAAATGACGTCCGCGGCTTTGTTAAGGAGTTATTAACGAAAAACACGAACCAATCAGAGCGCGACCTAGACGCGTGTTAGGACAGTCGTGTTTTTCGTTAATAATTCCTTAACAAAGCCGCGGACGCCAGTTTTGCAAAGGAAAATGTTGCTTCAAATCCTACTCGCCCTCTAATTAATTGATTCATAATAATTGATTCACTACGTTGGAATGCGAAGAATCGATGCATCGAAACAAACCCTTGTTTACGAATGCAAATTACGAGATAATTTCGTGGTAATAACTGGTAGGCGGGATCGAGTATAATCATTTAAATAGAACCCTCGGAGTATATTAATTTGATAACGGAACTGATGTGTAATTGCATTGGAAATCGCGCCTCAAACGCTTTAGAAGAAGATATATGAACATCGATGAAACATTTCCCGAGCGATTCGAGTCCTTCAATGTAATTTAATCTTTTGCGTGTAATCGACGGATAGAATGTTTGCACCGATTAAATCGTGCTAACTGTGAAAACAGAAAGCGTACGGAAATATTAATCGAGGATAACGAGCAGAAAAATTAATGAATAGAATTTAAAACATTAGAGATATTACAGGAATTAATTAATTAAAATTCGTAAATACACTAAATAAATTACTTTCGACTCGAGTTTGGTGTAGAGAATTTTTATTTCGCTCAAAAATTCGTGGTCTAATGTTTGTAAAACCTTTATGAATAAATCTGCGACCTTAGCTGACTAAATTTATTACTGAATGAATTATTTATAACTGTATAAATATTGTTTTTTATTTTTATTATTTAAATTTACTGCAAATCTAAATTTAATTGAGATTTAAACGACAAAGATTAACTTTGGGTAATAACAGATGAAATTACAGAAACAATGGTGACACCTCAATCATAACAATCGATCACTGTGTCAAGATATTGTTACGCGCATTCAAAGGTATTTCCATTCATAGAGCATCGAATAATGAAGCATGCAGAAATGCACAACTCCACGCAGTTCGTAGAACATGACCTTAATAATCGACGTCGACTGTGAGTACCTCGCGCTTATGCACGAGAGATCAAGGTCGATTTCATTGCCGATCGAACAGGGTAGTCATTAAGCTCGGGATATCTTTTTAATGGACGCTCTAGTACAACTACGTTCATCTGTAACAGTTTGACTTACATAATGATCGTCTACGGGGTGACCAAAAAATGTCGGGAAACCTCGAGCAGGGTGATTCCCAAGGTCAGTTCAAGTAACTATTTCCTTTTCAAAAACGTTCTCCGTGGCTTTGTCAAGGAGTTATTAACGGAAACCGTGGACCAATCAGAGCGCAGTTGACGCCCACAGGCTGTTCTAAAAATGTTGTACTTCCTTGGTAGATTCCTGACGTTATTTGCAATAACTTCTTTTCTGGGACACCCTGTATAGGAAGTGGGTACGTCGACTGTGTGAAAACTCGGGCTTGTTATCGTGAAAGCGAGGGCGCATTGCCATCGTTGAACCGACATGTACAATCTACTTACGTGCCCGCAGCTAAGTCTAATCTTTATGAGCGGGCTAATCAAGACGTTACGGTGACGTGTGCGAGGTGTCGCATGATGGAAGGGCTACGCCATCATAACTGTGAAAAAATACTTGCGAGCAAACAGCAGATAAGACACCGCGGCGCTAGTCGAGGTAGAACGGTGTAGGTTCACTCGCAAGGTTCACTTGTCGTTGCGATGCAACAAGTTTGTCTAAAATTATAGTCCGAGAACCAGGAAAAAATGTTTTTCTCCTTTTTAGTGCATTTACCTACCGGAAGCCTATTAATAGGATTTTTAATAATTGTGCTGTACCCAAAGAAAGCATAGAAATTTTCTTTCATATTGCAATCTTAAATGAAACTATTAGATGACGTTATTCAGGGTGACTTGTTAGTTCACAATGAAAATTGCTGTTGCTATTGAAGGTTCCATTAAAAAGTTTTTAACCATGTACCATAGTGTTAATATAAGCGTAGTTTTTGAAACGTTTTTTTCATATATTCTTTCTATACCGGTGAATACCAATTATTTGAAAGAAACTCTTTTTTCTCCCGGAAAATAATATTTCCGCAGCGTTGGTTGTCCCACGATTGTTCGAGGAATAACACGAAACTGTGGGAAAAATTAGGATCGATGAATCGCTCCGCGAGATCGTGCAAAAAAATTCTATTCACCGTGCAAAAACATCTGAACGGTTTCACGTGCGATTTCTTGCTCCCGTTATCGATCAGAGGTGTGCCGGACTGGAAATTCGAAAGGGGAACCGGGAGGGGCGGTTTCGCTAATTTTTATTCCCCTTTCTACGGACCAGCGTGCACCGCGTGCTAGCTGCCATAGGCGTTCATTGCTTCTAGGCAAATTCAACTGCACGTCCGTCACACTTTGCGCGAGAACAACGGTGGGCAATGAAACAATATAACCGAAATGATCACGGGAGTTATTGCTGTAACATCGAGAGTTTGCTTCGCTGTAATGGAATTTTATATGGATCCAACAGCGGCTAATCAAATTCCGATTTTTCGTTCGGTTTTACAACGAACACAAAAACCTTCTGTTCCCGTTCCAAAAACAACAATCTGTCGTGTACAATTTTATTGTACGATACGATTCTACGCGGGTATCCGTTCACAGGCAAAATCGATCAACAACCATTCCCTTAACGACTTTGTTACATTAAAAGCAACACTAGAACGTTGCTGAATTTTTTACAATTTCTTCATAAATGCGTAAGATCCGCAAAATGTCATTGTATGTGTGAAATGTCGGGGGAACGAATTATATTCACGGACGAAAAGAAACTGGATGGTCCAGATGGGTACAAATACTATTTCCATGGTTTCAGAAACGAACAAAGGGGTTCGAGTCGTCGACTATGTGGCGGCGCTACAGTTATGATATAAAAAAATGGAAATCAAATTTATTCAAGGAAAATGTTGCTTCAAATGACCTCAGGAACCGGATGTTGAAGGAATTTTGAGACACATAGTTTTGGCCACCAGTGTAACTCGCGAGCCTATCCAAGTAACAATTCATGTTTCAATGGACGGCGAAGAATAACGAGCCAACATTTGCAAGCCGTAGAAAGCAATAATCGAAATTGCAGGGGAAACGCAGCAACGATACAGACGGCGAAGTTATGGCGTATCGAGACCAGCGCACCAGGTCGAGGCGAGCACGCCAGGCACCGTTCTTTCTCCGAAATGTCCGTACAAATTTAATTCTAATCCCGTGCAGACTGTACCTCCAGCGTGAGAAACCAGTTTCCAAAGAGGTCCATGCAGCTGTGCATCGCAGAGTGGGTTATCTAATTTTCAACCCCGCGTACCACGTGCATGGCCGTAAGGTAAGGTATGTATGTACAATGCTCCTCTCCCCAAGTGAATGAAAAGACACCTTGGCGCCGGAGCCGAGTATATTGTTCGGAAGAACAGACTGCAAGGGGCCGCAACAAAAAAAAAGCGGGTCGGCTCGAACCACCATGCCGGAGACCCGCTGAAATTATTAATTACGCTTTCCGTGCACGGATATCCGGGTGCATGCGCAAGTCCACGCCTCGTGCACTTTCGAACGCGCGAACACGATATACATACGCTATCGCACAGACATTTGTTTCGCAGATCGTGTAGATATACGTTTCCTGATCCGCTTTTACCTACTCGTTTCCTTTGTGCTCGAGCCCCGCCCCTTCTTCTTTTCTATTGTTTTTTATGCAACAGTTGGGGACAATGTTCAGTGGACACTCTTTAAAATCGCATAACTTTTTTTCAAATTGGTCCAAGGGACCTAAATTTTTTGAAGATGCTAGATCGACTAGTTTGCTAGAGAACTAGTAAACAAATATTTGTTTAGATCGTGTAGAAATGATGTTTTTTCAAGTTTTTTATCTGGGTCAGGGCAACCTTGCACTGAGCTACATAATTTAAAGATGAGAGCTTAAGGGCAGAGTTCGGTAAAAATTTTATTCAAATAAAAATTTCGAATAAAGTGGGGTTTTTCCAAGTGGATTTTGAACCCATTCTATTTGAAATTTTTATTTGAATAAAATTTTTGCCCAACTCTGCTTAAGGCTGACATTTCGCCCTTATGTGATCATCTTTAAACGTTTGTAGCTCATTTAACGTTTGCATGTAAGTATGGACGTCTGTGTTATGCATAAATAATGGCTCGGACCCAACTTTTGTAACAGAAACTAAATACTCATGCGGCGCTCAGCTCTTGATACATTAAAGTTGGCAAACAGTAGATCAACATTGCCAGATTTGCATTTTTTGAAATAAATATCTTCGCTTTAAATAGATTATTTTCAGCAGAGCTGTTAACAAATTTATGATTGTCTCTAAATTTTTAATTTCACTCTGAATTAGTTAATCTGTAAAATCGCCGACTGCAATTTTAATAAAGCTGAACATTGCAGAAACATTTTAATTGTATTTTAAAATGTGCGTTAAGCGAAATGGAATTTGTAAATATTTAAATCTCGTCACGTATTTAAATTTGTTTTTGTAATTTTGAAATTTAATTCTGTTATTTTATGCGTGTATTTTAAATCTGTTGATAATAGATAAAAATAAGTAATACATAAAATAAGTAGGCAGGGAACCGCTTTCGTCGCAGTTACGCAATCGCCGAGTTTATCGTGCACTACGTTGCAGAAAATTCATTGCATTAAGCAATTTATCAAACTCGTAAGATTATCTTGGCAGTAAATGCACCGTTACAAATTGTAATCGAGCTTGATACATGTCGGCGCCATAACTGGGCAGCATTTAAAATTTAACTACACGGACACGATTAAATTGTTCGTGGATTACGCGTTACGAAACATCACGCGGTTATTCAGAAATTATCTGAGATTTTACCGAAAAACGTTAAGTTTCCTCAATACTGAAATCCTCTAACAATAACATATAGAATAAATTGCTCATTATACGTCCATTTATCGATATTCGAACGAAGGTTCCTATAAATAAACAATTACTTGTAAAATAAACTATAATTTAAAAAATAAACAATTAAGCACCAATAAATATTATAAAACATTGGGAAAACAATTTCTGTGCACATTATAAAAGTCCTGAAAATATTAAAATCATTGTCAATATTATAAAATACATTGCTGTTAACAGGTTCTCGTTTCCATCGCAACATAACAGCGGTAGCTTCAGTAGGTTAACCACCTGCTCAGTTTATTTAATAAACGTAAAACTGACATGGCAATAATGTTAGCTTTTAAGCCTCTTGCGTCGCGCAGATCGACTATTAACGCAAAAATTCGTTTTCCAATCATGATAATTGGCCGGCACGGCCAAAGTGATGGCCGGCGTCGAATGGTTTTGTTTATAATTGAAATACAGTTCACGAACATCTTCACATTTTACATACTATGCAAAATGAACAAGAAAAGGCATAGAATAAGTAATCTCGCCTTTTCTCTCATTTTTTAAATCAAAATATACAACAATTTTCCGAGAATCGCATTAAAAATTATTTGAAAATGGAAATGTCTCCCCACTTTACCTTTCCCTTTCGCAACGGACACGTGACTAATCCGGTACTGGCCGGGAGGGGGTAACTCACCGGTAGATAATAGAGGACAGCGGATTTGATGCATTTATGATAAAAATGAGTAGATGTAATTTAAAACAAATCAAACATTAGAAGAATTTAAAATACCGTTTCATTATTTTCAATCTATTAAACATAAAAAAATAATAACCAAGAAAAAACTAAAAAGAAATCTTATTGGCAAGAAAATTGAAAAGCAATTCGGCGTGTAAATGGTTAAGAAAGAAAATGAACTTCCACTTCACTCCGGATTGTTGAAATTCAGGCAGAAAATTTGAATTTTGCATAAAGATGCGCTGTCTAATAATAAGTAATAAAATGACCGCGACGTAGCGGAGGCAAAATTGTTGCTTTTCGCGAATGATATTCAGGCTTCGTTGCAAGATAACTGTGCGTCGCGTGACCCGCATTTCGGCCCAACAGAACCCGAGCAATTTTGCGAAGTACGAAGGAGAACGTGCGAAACCGCGGGCCCGTTTCATCCGTCCCGACCCGTCGCCGAGTGTACTGGTTCGGAGAGAATCTCGTATTTTAATAGTCGGCGATACGAGACTCGTAAAACGGACGTTCGAAACACATTCAACAGGGAAATTATTTTCAATTTTAATGAACTGCGCTGGTTGCAATAATGAAAGGTTCTGGCGCTCTTTAATTAGCCGAGTCGGCTTTCCGACAATCAAACGGAATCACTGGACGTAATGACCGTTGCTTGCGGAATATGAACTGAGATATCGTATTTTTAACGTACGCGAAATTTTCATTTTATCGGCCTGCAATGGGCCCGGTTTCGAGTCACAGGAACATTATACAGGGTGTCCCACATGCAATGGACAACTGATTAGCAAGTACATAATTCTACACGCAAAACAAAAGTCCAAAATTTCTTCAGACAAAACTGAAGAATAATATTTTTTGTTTGACGCATTCTTTCCGAGAAAAACTAGTTTAAAAATCCAGTAGAATCGGTAGGTCATCAGACGCATCACATGATTCCCATCGTCATCGAAAACCGACCATCAAATGAAAATTGTTTTCTTCAGTTTCGTCTCACTTTTGCGTGCAGAATTATTTCCCAATCGGTTGTTCATTGTATGCGGGACACCCATAAATTTCATTTAGTTCAACATTTAGTACACACATACAAATATGTATACAATGGTTCCATAACAATAGTACAACAATGAAACTAGCCTAATTTTAGAGCTCAATCGCTGTAGGTTACGCAACAACGACATTGTAAAGAAAAATAAATTGCGGATTCGTAACAATTAGTACTATTAATAAACAATAAATAAAGTGCCACTTTCCTGCGTACAACGTCGAGTTCCCAGAATTTTATTTTGCACGCGACGTCACTGTAACTCGAAACAAAAATGTACGGGAGAATTGAAGAGGACGGCAGGATTAAATTATAATTTTCAACAACACTCGGCGGGGGTCCGAGCGTGGGCAGCTTCATTTATTTTCCATCAATCAAGGTTCGCGTTCGTGTGCGCACTACATTCTTCCGAATCGACATTATTCGTCGGCCGGATTCGTCTGAATTGTCCTTAATTGCTCGAAAATTTCAATAATTTCATCGTTACACTTGCCGACCGACGAATCAAATTATATTGCTCTCGTCACGGCCGTTCTCGTCTCGTTGCATTTGGGTCATGTCGGCGTTCATTCGCGATGGACACCGCCCCTCCTTCGTTCGGCCCGCGCACCAAGAATATCAAAGAGGTCTGAGACGACTAGATGGGACCGACTGCATTATAAACAGTATCGAAACCTGACCGGGTACAGTGACTACAGAAAGTATTTGTGCACACTTCCGATTTTCCACAATAGAGCACCGGCTGAATAGAACTCCTCACAAGACAGTTACAGTAGTCGCCAGATTATGTCTCCCCACCCTACCTTCCCCTTCTACGGCGCTTTTCCCTACGCTTCTGCCGTGGCCGCATCACGTGACGCCTTCAGTTTTCTAAATGGAATGCCTAATATTTTTTCCGAATTCGGATGATGACACCCTTTTTTGATGGCGCAATTTCGTTTATCTTTTTTAACGTGTCTTGCAATTGATGAAGGAAATTTTTCTTTTGCATAAACATCCGCGGTCTAATCAATACCGGTTTCGAATTTCGATCGCGATCGCACCAGGAGCGTGGCAGAAATTAATCACTTGTCTCTACTAATTGACTTTGTGAAACCGAAGCTTCGATATTAAATTACCTGATCACCGTAAGCACATATTGGACTTGGTCCCATCAGCTGGCAAATATATGTGCACGATCGCCCGCAAAGGTGAGCGCCAACATAATTTCGTGTAAGGTCGCCGCGGAAGCAATCGACTCGCGAGTACAGCCAGCTCGCGCGAGCCTCGAACAACAGGTGCGCAACCAGTGTCGGTTAGTATCGATATGAATGTTCGACGCGACACACGTTTGCCAAGAAAACTGGGTTAGAAAAATGTTCGACTGTCGAAGCTCCCGGTGTTCCGCGGGACGACCACGGATCGCTCGGATCTCGAGCAATGAACTTGAAAGTGCAGCGACTCGAGCGAGCGCCTGCCTCCGAGCGGTGCAACTTTTTGGAATTCTAATTGAACGAAACGGCAGCCGACTCGGGCGCGACCGTCGTATTGTTACATCTTCTCCACTGGAATATGACGCATCCTTAAGGAGGGGATTCTCGTGTAACAGCTGTAAAAGTAATCTGTTCTTTTTTCAATAATTATTTCTTGACGAAATTTTTTTTGGGCAAACTTTACTTTAACGGACTCAAAATTAGTACCTTTTGTCTACGAATTATAATGTATTTGGTATGCAATCCAGTAGATTTGTACACTGCGCGGATGCAGATCGAAGTTTCGATCCTCTAGGATCAATAGTTGAGGAGATATGGTCGCTTAAAGTTGAGCATTTTTGACGGGTAAGGGCCTGAAATAAATAAAAATTGTGTTCAATTTTGTGGAATATTATATTCTAGCATTTTTTGAACATTTTTTAGAAGCCATAAATCCATAAAGACCCGCTACTGATGCGTCTACTGATTAGACAGCGGATCCTTATTTCAAAATGAAAATGTTCTACGTAAATTACAACAAAACTGGAGTGAAATAGAAATATATTTTCTTTTTTTGTGCGTTCAATAACTTGAAAATAATATAATAGTATTTTAAAATTCTTACAATGTTTTTACTCATTTAAGTTGCAGGTTCCCATTTTTGTCATAAAAGGTATAAAATCCGCTGTCTATTAATTATAATCCAGTATTAATTTCCACGGAGAATGTGTTGCAGTATAGATTTTCCGAGAGAATGGAAACCTAAAACAAATGGCCGAAATCACAGAGACTGGGATTTGTATAAATCTCTGAATCCATCAACATCGGTTTTGGACAGTCGCGTTGTGAAATGAAAATTCTTCGGCGAGAGTTATAGGTAAACAGAGTGAATGCCTTGAACAGTAATTGCGAGCTGCCGATGCCGTTCCACGCAAGTCCAATCAGAAACAATGGCCATTAAAAAATCCATTGTGAGCTTGAATCAGCGTGATGGCACCATAATTGAAATAATTGGAACGACTAGATGCCCGTTCCCATCGACAGGCGTCTGAACGTCCGTGTCCTGCCTTGGTGAAACAGACCATCAGTTTTCGTTTTTTTTTTCCTTTTTCGAATATACCACGCCTCGCCCGAAGCTTCAACGTCCGCGTCGAGTTACGAGCGTCGCGGTCTCGTCGCGGGACCGCCGCGTCGTCAGCCCACACGTTTCCTCCACTGATTTATTGCCAATAAATAAAGACAAATTTGTACTTTGTGGTAGCCAAGGTCTTGATAATGATTGAAGTCGTGGGAGGTAAACCGCGACCTATTTCCATTTTATTGATCCTCGACGGGAGAGCATGATGCAAATATCGAAAACGAACGAATTGTTGGGAATTTATCCTAATTAATGGTGTGGACCACAGTAAAGTCTTGATCTAAGAAAAACTCTCGGGCCCGTACTTTTTCTTAGATCGTGTACAGCTCTACTATTTTATAATTGAAGAAATACCGCCATTTTCAGGAAAAAATTCATGTTTCCGCGAACATTTTTGCAATGAAACGTGAATTGTTTAAACAATGTTCGCTGTCGACGAATGTGTGTGCAAACAATCGAATCAATCGGTTGAATAGTCTCTGGTTTATGTATCTACGTTGCACGGCAATTTGGAAACTGTGTTTTTTGGGAAGGAAATGCTTTTAGGAGAATATTTTTGAAGAGTCATGCTATCGATTTTTCTCCCTACTCGTTGCATCAAGCTCTCCCTTTAACCCTTCGCGGGAATAACGAAAACAGAGAAGCACACGTGTTTCGAATTAAATTTTGCACCTAAATTTAAAAAAGGAAGGAAAATCCAATAATAAAATTAGAAATATATTACGTACTAAAAGTTATATCTCATTAAGAAATTTTGTATAATTTTTATTTTTAATTTTATTATTAATAATTCGATTCTCTAAAAATGTATAGGAGAATGGCAAAACTTTCTGGTTACGCAAGGAAAAGTTTACCCACGCATTCACTGATAACATTTAACAAACACGCGACAGAAAGTTTAGGGTGTTAAAAAAAAAAAAAAAAAAATGACACGTTTGAAAATCGATGGGTTATTTTCCATAACTTTGTATTGCGATACAACGAATTCCTTTTTGCTTACTACTGGAGCAGAACCACCGCGCAAATATAAATAAAAACGTGTTAAACATATCATGTAAAAAGAGACCCAGGTGTACTCGTACGACAGATGAGATTATGGATAAAACGCGGTCGGTCGAAGTAAAGAGCAAATATAAAGCAGCACATAAATGCAAACGGGTGAAAATTACGAAAGGATTTCATTTGTTTTTTTTTTTGCGGGACTATGTTCGAGTAGCATGCGAGTATTAAACACCATTACAGATTTACGGAATATCCAAACGCAACGAGAGAGAGAATGCAATATATTATGTGTAAATTCGTCGATTAAAGCGATGCACTATTAAATGCCGTTACTCCGTTTACTGTTCGCGGGACGAACCCGCACGGATACGTACGAAATAAATTCGCCGCGGGAATTTGCAACGCAGAATTTAAACGAATAATCCCAAGTCTATCGTGTATTCATCATTTCGTTCGAATTCAAATTTTATTCGACCGTCCGTGGTTCCGCTCAAATAAATGTTCATTGAGAGCACCGGAAACGATTTACATAATGTTATTCTGAAATGCGAAAATCGCGCGGCATCGGTAATCACTGGAATACTAAAATTGTCTGAATTTCGTGTTATTTGACTAAACATGGCCGCCGCCGCCGCCGCCGCCGCCGCGCGTCGCTTACGGTAAACATAATTAAATGTATCGATGATACAACCCGAAAATTATTTCAACAGCTTCGAACTGAAACGTTTCCAATTCACTTTCACGCTGTGACGACGATGATGAAAAATGCGAGACAATTGTAAACATTCGTTCTAAGAAAAACCCTCGGGTCCGTGGTTTCTTAGATCGTACAGATCTACTGTTTCTTCCGTGACCGCGTCGAGCTTCAAGTACTGATAAGCTTTATAATTGGTTATGCAGTTTCTGGTCACCCACACAAGAGTTCGCTTTCTTTTACATGACGCATTTCATTATTTTAATCTTGCAACGATAGCCTGAAGTTTTTCACGACTCGAGCAAAGTTTTCATAATTTCAGTATTTTCGCTCGAATGTTTGTACTATTGAATACACACCTAGTATATGGACGAAGGATTTTTATTATGGAAACCGCTTTTTAAATTCACGTGAAACTCCAAAATTGAAAAATCGTATTTTTCGCCTTAATTAAACGGCTGCTTCTCCGTCGAAAAACAATGTTATGCAAACCCGTTCGTTCATTTATTAAACAAACTCACGTATTCATGGAATTTTCATGAATTTTTTTTATTTCAGATGATCCAATTACCTTTACGAAAACAATTTCTGAAAAGTTCCTCGGGAATTTTTCAATAATTTGCATCTAGTTAATTTAAATTGTAAATCTTAAGTAAAATGTTCTCCGAGGCTTTGTAAAACGTGGACCAATCAGAACCCTGTATAACAGTTAAGGATTAACGTAAAATACTAGTTTAAAAATTTATAGAACCCGTAAACAATTCAGTAAATTTTTCATAGAAGGATCTCGGTAATCACGATTTTTCAGATTGTTAACACGGCTGGTTAATTTACAACACTGTAAAAATGAAGTGAAAACAACCTGAAGGGACATGTACAACTAACGAGGTTCGTTAGCGCGGTGCTAACAAAAATTAGTAATTAATATCTCATCACGAAATGCACTTCGTGGCGAAAACAAAAAAATGCCGCGCAACACAATGGTCGTTCGTAATTAACCAACAATGTCCAAAGGAAAACACGTTAACTGAAAATGGCGTTCGCCAAGGATGCGCGAGGATCACGGCCGCATTGTTCCTATGGGAATTTCGCGTGAATTCGCGATTTGTCACTAATCCCACGGTCATTGCGCGCGACAACTCTTACATTACACAATGTACGCACAGCTGAAACGTTTTCGTCGAGAGCCTGCGATTTCGTTGCGACAGAAACGAGACACCTGTTTTCGCTATGTCTCCCTCCAAATACCACTTTTCAGGAGATTTAATGTCCGGCCGATACTGTCCACGCTCTCTCACTCAAAATAGCTCCGGTGTCTCCCCGGCAAACGGACATTTCACCTCGAAAATGCAATTTTCCTTTGTTTTATTTATTGCTGCTTTGGTCACTGTGCAGAATCGCGCCTCCCCGATTTTTTGCAGAATTGTGCGTCAGTCGATTGCAAATAGTAAACTACAGTAGGCAGTGATGTTCGCCTTTTGCAGAAATTAAATAATAAAAAAGAGAAAAACCTAGCCCAGGTAGATAGATATACCTAGATTGATACTTTACTGATCACCACCGAATTAGCTCATTACTTGGAGCCGAGTACAATTTTGCAGAAATTGGGATGGCAAAATTCTACTTTAACTATTGTTTTAAAAATATTCTTCTCGTTACAAGATTGTGCACCTGGAATGGCGTTTTATTGAAACTTTTGTTTTCTAAAGTATATACTAATATAGCTGCAAACAATTGTAGTAATTGCTGTAATAAAAAGTATCTCCACGCTCGGGTAATTTTTACACTAATGACACCTGTATCTATTATCACTCCAATTAATAAGTTGTATATTACAGAGATGTAAAAAAAAAATAGTGTATTTTAACAGAAACAATATTCGGCAATTTTTTAAAACTTTAATACAATAAAAACTTTTAATAATGGTGCTTAATAATTGAGAGGGAATACTCGTTACAGCGAGTTCATATTCTTTACGTATGCACACCGAGATTTATATATATATATAAATAATAATTATAAAAGTCAACACGAATGTTTTAGTTTTAATATACGATTAAAAAAACTCTTTCAATTTTTCCTACACTTCTTTTTTAATTCACAATGAATTAAAGTTAGTAAACAATCGGACAAAACCGACCAAATTGTGAAATATTACCCAACGTTCTTTCGGTACAACGGGATACAAGTTTATGACGTGAAGTCATCCTCGAAAAAATCGTGTTTCATCGTACCTCCATATAATACTATCTGTTTCGAAACCTCAGTACTTATTACTCCAAGCCAATTTATCTCTGTACCAACTTCTAAGTTTTAACGAAATGGTATGTATAGATGAAAAAATTTCGTGAACCGTACTAAGCAATTTATTTCGGTAATTATTTAGAAAGAGATACATATTGCTCTCCCATTTTGATGAAATATGAAATAGATTTCGACATTTTTTACAACTTTTTCCCTTTTACATATGAGGGGGTCTCTTTTAGTTTTCGAGATATTCGCAAAAAGCTATTGCTACAGTACTGAATTGAATTTTCCATATTAGTGCACACTCCGTGGCAACGTAAGCCTACTCGTCTGTTTACTGTTTTTGTAAACACGTTGCGAACTTCAGAAAGAAAACACTGACTCTGGTTACATGTGTATGCATAAGATGAGCTTTTAATTTTGAGAAACTATTTCTGAATTTTCGTATGCGTATCGGGCCGCCCCGGTCGAGACAGCTACGATGCAAAAATTATAATTACTGTTTTCTTTCTGAAGTTTGCAACGTGTTTACAAAAACAGTAAACAGACGCTGCGCCGGTGTAGGCTTACGTTGCCGCGGAGTGTGCACGAATACGAAGAATTCAATTCAGTAGTAGACAGCAATATAATTTCTTGCAAATATCTCGAAAACTAAAAGAAACCCTCCTCATATGTAAAAAGGAAGAAGTTGTTCAAAATGTGTAGCTGCATAACATATAAATTTCATCAAAATCGGAGAGTAGTACCTCTTTCTAAATTACCTTTATTTCTAGTGTAGAAAAATTTTCAAAAATCTACCAACAATAAACATTAAACTTAATCCATGTAACGTATCCATAGGTATAGAAATTAGGCGCCAAACATGGAGGAATTCAAACAGCAAAAGACAATGTTTACAAGCCCAAGTCGTTGAAAAATACGTTCTCGATCGACTGGTCGCGGGCAAAGCCTATCGATTAGCGTTAATCGCGGAAACCGCATAAAATCTCAATTATCCGAGCACAATTTCGTCGGATCAGTCCAGGTTTAACGGACGAGGCCGACATTTCAGGTGCACCAACTTGGTAATTACTAGACAGCGGATTTTATCCATATATTACAAAAATGAGTAGGCGTAATTTAGAATATTGAAAACATTAGACGAATGTAAAAATACCGTTATATTATTTTCAACCCAATGAACATATTACGAGAGAAAATAAATATCTGTCACTTCGGTTTGTTGCAATTCGGGTGAACCATTTTTATTTTGGATAAAGACCCGCTGTCTAGTAATTACAGCCGGTCGAAATGAAACGGGTAAACAACACATGGTGCTCACTTAGATCTGTAGCCTGGAAAGGTAACAACTCAGCGGGTTCGTGGTAATCCAATGGCACAAGAACACAAACAAGTTGTACACCGAAACACAATTTTTCACCAAGCACAGCTTGAGGTAAAGGTTATCCGCGACCGGTTAGATATACTCGGCTGAAGGCAAGGCTAGAGGAGGAAGGAGAATGCAAGGTATCCACGAATTTGAAAAACGCGGGAAATCGAAGGGAAAAGACGACGAGGCTCGATCGACAACGGGCACTGTCGTGTCGTGTGAGCACCGAGGCGAGACGCGACGACGCGTCTTCCGTAACGCTCCTCGGCGATCACATTAATCTTTATTTTGAACGGGCAATCACTCGCGGCACAGAAACGACCGAAACATCAGACACGAAACCGAACGGAACGAAACTCACTACCCACGCCAAACGAGCGTCCGCGGCAGACTGACAAGTGACAGCCGTAAGCCGGCGCAGCGGCGCAGCTCCACGCGCCATGCTACCCCTACCCACGCGCGTGCACAGTTCACGGGTATCCGTTCTACCTGGTCCGTCGTACCCGTACACGTATTTACCCATACCCGTTCCTATACCTATACCTGGTCCCCACGTTCGCAATCGTCCAGGTTGTTCAAATTGTTCAAATACACCGCCGCTCAAAAGTATGTGGACTTTGTTAACACTAAACCTACTATGACCGGTTCTAGATTATTCATTGTGGCATTACTGAAACTCCACCTAACAAAACACAAAATTGCGGGGAAAAAATAAAATACAAAAAAACGCGGGAATTTATTACACAATAATAACCGAGCAGTCTAAATAAATTGAATCTTATAATTTTTACTAAACCTCCCGGTCAAATGACCGGTTCTAGATTTTTTATATTAGAAATAAAAACAAATAAAAAACTCTGCTTTGTTAAAAGTCCTGCGCATATACGAAATTCCGACTTCTTATTTTTATTTGTTTATGGCCGACTGACAGTTGCCTTTTACGTATATAGAGTGGGGGACAGTGATGCCAGAATCATGGGTCGTGGGTTTTTTCCCCTCCGCTCGCTCAGCCGACTCGACCCCTCACTCTGACGCACCGTCGTCGACACGTTGCTTCTACTGCGCACGCGCCACACACGAACGTATCTCTATCAGAGTATCTCGGCAGAGTAGACGACGGTGCGTGGCAACGACGGGCGTTAGAGTGGGGGTCGAGTCGGCTGTGCGAGTGGAGGGGAAAAAACCCACTACGCGTGATTCTGGCATCACTGGTGGGGGATACAGATACAGAAACCATAACCATCAGGTACTTTGAAGCATTCGTTTGAGTTGCGGAACACATTCGTGCATTTCCATTCAAAGAAGTAAAAAGAATGTTTGTTTTTCATAAGTGTTGTTTTCATAAGTGCTATGTAATTATGTGTTTGTGCGTTTGACGGCGTAAGATCGTAAGATGGGAGACAGAAACTGCAGTCAAGGAAAATCTATCATCACAACAAAAGACTAAGGTAAGTTGATCATTATAACAGTTTTATTCAAACTAAATTTTTATTTTCGATAATATTTCTTTACCTGTTCTCATCCGAACTTATAATATGCAAACTTTTTTAAAAAGTTCCACATGTAATAGATGCCAGTATCGCTTATTAAAAAGTTTGACGAGTCTTTCGACCCCGGTCAGAAGCCAATTAGTGTACTTCGATTTTCTCTGAGAATGGCGTAGTACTTAAACAAATTCTGTTTTGTTAAAACTTTTAGTTGACTTAAGTCGGTATTTCCGAATGTTGACCACTAAATAACTGGATCTAATTAATGTGGGTTGTTTTTCAAGGCTTTTGTTTTTCGTAACGTAATAAATTACAAAATTGCAACAATTTTGACAGTAAAAAGCAATCTGAATAATATTAGATAAATTGCCATTTTTTCATGTAACTCTGAACAATTGCAATTTTTTTCAAAATGATTCTGCACATCCTTTAATAAACCAATGCTTTCAATTTAAAAAAAGTTATTTAAGAGATGTTCGAATACTTTCTTGAGGAACTGGACAGGGTGTAAAGAAATGTTTCCATTGGGAAATCTTTGGATCAACGAAGATCTATGAAGAAAAGTCGAATGTTTTTTTTACTGTGCAATTCAAGGTCAAGGACAATTTTGTGGCAACCTTTTTTTATGGATCTTCATCGATCCAAGGATGTAGCTATGGCAGCCAATGCCAAACATTTCTTCACACCCTGTACATTCACTTTGTGTGCAAATGGTTAAATATCAACCATACTGTTTGATAGTCTTCAGCAACTTGTTCAATGATGTTGTATACGCAGAATAGGAGACAACAGTGGTAATGAGAATAAATCTGGTAATAATAGTCGTGTACATGTGTTTACCTTGCAAAGGTGACGGAGAACAAGTATGTATGTATAGCGAAAGAAATTCAAATGTATGCGCATAATAGATCTCAGATAATCAGCGGGTACATTTGGTTTAAGTTTATGCGAATAGCTCGCAACGTGTATGTTACATAGATAAAGAATGAATAAGCAGTGTTATAGTCTTTAATTATAAACAGTTTATACAAGAATGCACAGTGGTATGTTTTTCTTTGTTATGGGAACCTCAGATTTTCTTTTTCCACTGAACTTCTGTTTGCCTTTTCTTTTTGTAATACGTGTTACATCTCGTTGAACATTTCTGTTGGTACTGCAGTTATATTTGCAATTCGAATTAACCAGTTCATCGCTTCTTTTTATAATCATAAAACATTCATTCAATTTGTATTTTGTGTCGTACTTTATTTAAGAGTTGGATAATGTTTAATGTGATTAATTATTAACGATTGCGATTGAAGTATTTAATTATTCATTCCAATTAACGGATACGTTTTTAATTTAATTGATGCATAATCAAGTTACCAGTCGAGGGGAACTGATTCAAATTCAGGGGAAAAAGTTACTCTCTTTCTCTCTCTCTCTCTCTCTCTCTCTCTCTCTCTCTCTGACAGTATCTTAGTCACGTGACATTGTTATTCTTTATTCTTTATTCGTTATTCGAAATAAAATTTGCCCAACTCTGACTTCAACGTAATCGATGAAATTGAAAAGTGCTGCTCTCTCCACGGCGAAGTTGAAACTATTATTCTGCAAAGAGATGAGTTCCTACTTTAACAAGGGAGATAGTTAGCCATTGGTCGGTATGGAAGTTGCCTGTTCGAGCAACAGACGTTAGAACAGAACAGATTTTGTTTCCCCTCGAAAGATGGCAATAGTTGACCGAACAACTCCGCGAGCGCATCGTTCCTTCGTGAATATCAAGTCTGATAAGACTCCGAGTAACTCCGACTATCGATTGAGGGGCAAACTTCGCCTAATTGTCGGGGCGCTAATTAAAATCAAGAACAAGAAGTTCGAACTAAATTACGTATGCGTCTTCGAGTTTCTGAGAATTTCCCATGCACATTCTCTAGTAGACAGAATGATCATTAGTTTAAGGACACGGAAGTTCAGCGTCCGTACGCAATCATCGTCAACGACGAAAACAATGCCAGCGGAACGTATACTGAATTAGACATTCAATTTCACGTACAACATTCTGAAACTGCCATGTAACTTTAATGTAAATTGCCATAATCAGGGCCCGATCAAGGGGGAGGGGGCAACCCGGACATTTTTGTCCGGGGCGCGAAAATTTAGGGGCGCCATTTTGGCAGTAACTGCAAGAAAAATATTGATGTGTTAAATACCCAATTAATACAAAATTTGCTTTTATTAAAATTTAAATAAAATGATATAAAAAGTTAAAAATTTCTGGATCCCTAAGGTGAAGTTGTGAGCACCCTCAGATCCTCTCTGCTATTGTAAATATAAATGAGCTTTAAAAGCATTCTTTTTTAACTGTACGTAAAGGTAATTGTAAAATTAAAATCATCAGTACGTCTAACATCGAAGTTGCTTGGCCCGTTTTAAAGTGCTTTCTCCGTCGTTGAAATACAATTGGGATAGCGAACGTCGCTATATGTATACTTGTTGTTGGTCTCAAATAAATTTATGTGATACATACTGCGGATCACCAACTAAAGCGGTATTGTCTTAGTAAGTCTTTCGATCTCGAGCTGCACACCAGGGAGTGCACTTCTGTAGAAATTCGATACCCCGAGCAAACTCGATTTAAGCTTTGGTCTCGTGACTATGGTAACTCCACCTATAGCAGACTAGTAACTCACGTTTGCTTTTACTTCCGCCGAGGATGAGACCATATATCCACCGCGACCTAAGTGGTCAATAAGAATTTCAAGTATTTATGGTCGTACGGTACTTAACAAAAATACGACGCAATAGAAACGTCTAGACAATCCTGTAAACGAAACTTTCATGGTATGATGTAACTTTTATGATCATATGGTGTTAATAAGAACACAGTGTAGTGTTCGCTTCTGGTTTTTAATATTATAGGGTGTTCCAAAATTATATGTCGTGACCACTATTGTATCAACACTGTATTGTATCAACGACAATATCTCCACCTGTCCACCATCGGAGAGATGGCTAGCTACGCTTCGTCATCGGAGTCATTCCCAGTTTACGATTCCGAGGTGAATGTTTATGTTGAACGGGGTATTGTATCTGCCAACAAAAATTCATTAATTTCTCCGTTTATCTGAAATCAAGTTGGTAGACCGGCATCCCCTTGAAATTCAAATCGCACCTACGGCGAGAAAGTAATAAAGGAGCGCTTTCATCATCGTCCTAGACGTCTGTGCTCTGTAAAAGAGCACTTAATACCACCGCCAAGTCTAGCCATCATCGCGCCTCCTTCAGCCGCCACCGACAGCTTCTGTGTTTTCTTCCAACTTTTATATAAGCGCTTGCCTCTTCTTGTTTTTCTTCTTCCTTCTTTAGCTACCCCGCCATCATTTCTCTTAACCGCATTTCAGCCTCTATATCCTTTTCCCATCCTGCTCCTCCACTCGGTAAGTTTTTTCTCCCTCCGTTATGGTAGGGGAGAACGGGGTCAGTAACAATTTGACTTGGAACTACGATTACGCAAAAGACTCTATTACATCTACAACAAATCTTTTACACTTTAAAAATGATATTCAGTACATTGTATGTACAGCCATGTCAAAATATGTTGACATGGCAAAAATATTCATTTTTTTCAGTTTAATGTACTAAATGCGGAAAAATAGACGATGTGCTATCTTTTTGTCCCGGAGTGTAGGGTATAGGGCACCTATAGGGTATTGGCTAGTGGGGGAACGTCGTAGAAGGGGAAGGTAGAGTGGGGACACAAGCCTTAATCTAGCGCCCCTGCCACTGGGGTGTTGTATAGCGGCAGGATCACTTTCCAATTTTTCTTATTACCTGTTTGATGTTCTAAAGAATACTTGAGTATTATCAGGAATAGCTTACCGTGTAAACCAAACGGGAAGTGCAATTCCCTTTCCACTATAGGGTACAAAGCATGAAGAACGAGGTTATGAAAAATCGGTCGCTATATTGGGCGGCACGGGCTTTTAATAACATTAGAGGACACTTGGGAAACTGATCTTCAAAGACCTGTCGTCGTTCTTTCATTTATCCTTGCATTTAATAAATTCTGTCTCAAATCATCTGTAATTGCTTGATCAGACGAGCGTCGGGTATAATTGTACGATTATCTTTTAAAATACTGTATGAAATTAAATGTTTGCTTTCTATTATACTTAGAAACGACAGGACTCCCCGAGTATATTTGATTATATACACATTATATGAAAATAACTATTGAGAAGTTTAAATATATGTTATCGAGTTGCCCTTTCAATCTTCATGCATTTTCCAGACCTAATTAATTTAATAATGATTAAATCAGCGTAATAATTAATTTTTAAAATGAGTAGGTGTAATTCAAGACAGTAAAAACATTAGAAGAATTCAAAAATACTTGTATATTATTTTCAACCAATCAAACATATTAAGAAAGAAAACAAATGTTTATTTCTATTATGAAAAATTTTTATTCTGCATATAGATCCGCTGTCTAATTGTCACCAATATCTTGGTGACACGCAAATCAATGTATTAAATACAGATTGACAAATTACTAGTGTGCCCCATCTTTTTGTCCCAGGCTGTACCTAATGTCGACACTCGTCGCGGTTTAAAAGCGTTCGAGAATCCTCGATATCACCTGCGTTCTGACAATCTTCCAAACGAAGGCTCAGATAGCAGCGCGAACGCTTACAATATCCGGCTGCAATAAGAATCAAGGTCCTCAGATATTTACCCGGGAACTTATAGGCGAGTTGGAAACGCTTTCAGATGCATCATCCCGATTCCTGATCCAGAAACCCGTATTGCCCCACAAAAAGCGTTCCTCGAGCTCTCTCTTAGTCTGCTTCGCTTCCTATTCCACCCCGTTCCTCGGACTGGTGGCCCGCTCCTCTCCCAGTTTCTTTACTCCCGACCTCGTCTGCGCTTCTACTAGAAACTGTCGATATCCCTTGGCTTCTTCCAGGTCCTCTCGTCGGTGAAAGAGCCGGAATATTGAAATTTTCGGTCAGTGCCCGATTTTAACTATACGATCGTATCTCTCCGACGGGGAACCGAATCCAGACGACCCAACTCGACTCGACTCGACTACCACAGAGAAAAAGACACTCCAACGTGAAAAGCCCGAAAAACTATTTTAGCGTTGTTTATGGCCTCAAGGTCATACTATAGGGGTCATTCCATGCCGAATCGATCACAATCGCAGGCACCATCGTCGATTTTGTTCTGAATGAAATATGTTGTAGTCCATGCGAAATTAGGGGCGGGGGGGGGGGGGGGGGTTTAAGTCATCATTTTGCCGGTTTCGAATTATTTTAGGAATGTACTGACGGATAGTCACGAATTCTTGAATTTTCATATTTCGAGTTGCTGTCAGGTTTTCGGGACCGCGGACCCGCTGCGGTGTGGTTGGGCAGATCGGTAGCCTGGCCGGAAAACCGAGTGAAACAGATATGGCCGGGCAGGAAAGCCCGGAAAAGAGGACGGACCGACAGAGAGAGATCCGAGAGTCGCTGGAGGAGAGGAGAAAGACAATGGCGGAAGTGAGAGACAGAGGAGAGAAGGAGGGTAGAGTCAGGGTGTGTAAGAATCAAACGGGGGGTGGTGGTGGTGGTGGTGATGGTAGGCGAACTGAAAGAGGGAAAGGGAGAAAAAGAGGGAGACGTCAAGTAAACGAAGCCCTTTTGACTTTCTGGGTCAGGAAAGTCGATTACTCGGCACCCCAGTACCTGGGTGAAGCTCTTAACTCTCCGCCAAAGTGTAAACAAGCCTTGGTACTGGGCGTGCATAAATCTAACGGGTGTATCGTTTGCTTCTATTTCGTATAATTAATGACTGTTAGCTGTGAAACGTTCGTCGGAAAATGATTGTTGCGGGTTCGTGCGGAAAGCAAGGCCGATTTCCAACGCCCGTTTCGAAATTAAGTCACTCCGAGCAAACTCGCATTTGTGGACACATTACTCACTGGCGGCTGTTCAACCCTTAATTCTGCACTCGTTGTTGGATCCTTTAGATTAAAAATAATTGTAGAAACTATCATTGTAGGTGCTTATAAGGGGGTGGTCCCGTTTAGAAAAACAAGCTGACCTTGAGACTTCTAACAAGAATAATGTTTTTGAATCGGGTGTGGAGGAAAGGCGACTTTCTACACCCGCTAGAGTACCGCGGGGAAGAACGAATTCGTGAACGGAGCTGGGAACAGAAGTCTTAATATAATTACTAATTAAGCAACAGGCGTGCTCGAACTCGTAATTACAGTCCGCGCAGCATACGCTTGCGGCAATTTTTAATTATTATGGCATTCGTTGGTGGAGACCGTCCATATCTTTCGCACGTATCCGTTTCCTTTTTTCGAGTTGGTAAATAGCATGCATAAAATGCGATCCCTGTACGGCGATTCGCCGCAAACGCGGCCATTATGCTCGTAACTTCACTGCACATCGTCCATGCACACTGATGCTGAATCTGTTTTACTTGAAACGAGGTGTAACGGAAAAGATGATTTAATTGCAATGTTTGCCCGAACAAAATTAGTGCTAACGCATGCAGCCTTTGATCGAAATCTCGGTATACGCGTAATTTCGCGATGGGCGGGGGGGGGGGAGGGTGCTGGTTAAAAGTGTATCGTTGCGTCCTCCATACGCGGGGGAGGATCATTCGTGGTTACGTTTATTCGTGTCGTGCGTTTTAATTAACTTTTAGGACACCAGCCACGCGGCTGTACATTACATGTATAATTTATGAGAGCACAAGTGAAATTTCCCCAAACAGTGGGCTAATAGCTGGAAACAGTGCAGCCCCTGGTAGCTAACACATCACCGTCGAAAACATTAACGAAACTTCCGAATGAAATAGTTGCTCGGCCGAGGTGAGATGTTTGTGGTATTTGCAGAATGGAAACATTAATGTTTACGTAACTCGAATTAGCGAATTTCTTGTGGCATGCGGATTTTCATAGATCGGGTACCGCATATTAAAAATGAGGAATAGGTAAATAGGGAACCCAGGTTGTCCCTCTCGATACCATTCAATACTGCGTCAACTATTTTCTGGTACGAATAACAATAATCGTCTAAGTCGAAGTGGTAATTAAAATTTATATTTCTATTTTAAACATCCTCTTGATACCATGCAACCCTACATGAATAACCATAGTCATCTACATCGAAGTGGTAAATAATCGTCACATATTGAACCTTTCATATCTCTTTAAAAAACGATTTCTTTGCATTAGTAGGTCAACACTTTCTTGTAAAGAACACCAAGCTGCACTAAGTGGCGCAGTAAAAAATATACGTTTATGTATAAAAAAGTGAACGACCTTCATACGACCTCTACGTGCAGCTACAAACTGAATCCTTTCGTTGAAACCGGAACGAAATAATGCACATTGTCGGGTACTTTGCAGGAAAATTGAGCAATTTGACGAACAGTAGACAGGTTGCCTATGCATGCGCAAGCAAGCTCCGCGTTCTGGACAGTATAATTTTCAGCAATGGTTGCACTGTTTCTCTAATTGCATAGACAGCTGCCAGGCGAGTTTGCTGCTACTTGAGCATCGTAGACTTAACAGGCTAACGAATGTTTACAGTAACTCGTGTCTATTGCTCATCGGCGATTCTCCAACGTGAAATTTCACTTGGTACCGGGAATATTCAATTCCTAGCTGCTTTCTCTCTTCATTAACGTCGCCGGCGGTAATTATATCTATTAAGGCTGCGTGGCCATTGTCAATTTTGTTGAGGAGAAAAGTCGAGAGGCTTTGCCCGACTCTACTCGGTTGTCGCACCTTTCCACTTCGGTTTCCGTTGACCCCGGCGGACTCCTTTCGGCGGGTACGCGTCCATTTCCTCGTAATTATACTTGAAACGAAAAAGAATCCTCTTGGGTGACAATTTTCTTACTTTGGTCTTTTCAGAGCGGAGAGCCTCGCGAGTGCTTAAACCGAAAGCGCTGCTTAAACGGAGGTTTAGAAACAATCAGAGAAAGAAGTTGCTTCAAAGTGTACGGGAAGAGCGACATAATGCTACGCGAAACGCGTCGAGTGCCTTCGGAACTGCCTTTGATATTTCGAATTGTTCTCGGTCGCGTGTTATGCACTTCATCGCCATTATTTATATAATATTATATTTTCATTCCTCCGTCAGATGGAGCGTGCATGTATAACGTCCTACTGATGAAGCCGTTGGAAATTATTTCTTTTTATTTCTTTTCTTAAAAAATTTAATTTCTTCCCCTTGAATACCCCCGCCCCAAATGTAGAATTTTAAAACAATAATTCTAGTAACTGTAGCTTTGAATTGAAAGCTAAATGAGGAGGTCTCGATTTCATACATCCTGGAGGTCTCGTTTTGTTAGATCCTGAAGGTCTCGTTTTCTTAGATCCTGGAGGTCTCGTTTTCGTAGATCCAGACTTCTCCGTGTCAGTGGATTCCCGTTAATTTCTTGATATTCGACGGTGTTTATTTTCGCTGGTCACACGAGCCGGTTCCGGCGGCTAAGCTGCCAGCATTCGATTAACGCGGAATTGCGACGAATCCTTCGGGACGTACGTCGGGTCACCACCGCCTGGTAACATATTCTTTTCATTCTCTGGGGTGGATTAATCATATCAGCAACGTATTTGGATAGCTGACGGCATTGTTACCGTAATCATATCAAATGCCTGGGGATAATAATGCCGCAGTTCAATGCTGGTGCTGAATGAGCAATAATACACGTTTCTCGCAATTACCTGAATTAGATGTTGAAATTTCAACCCAAGCGAAACCGTTGTGCCAGTGTGCTACACAGACTGAGCCACTTAACTTATAACTAGACAGCGGATTTTATCGGCGATAAAATTAAGTGGAACCTTTTAACAATTAATAACTTTTTTGAAATTGGACCAAACGACTAATTTTTTTGAGCTGTTCGAAAATTAGTTTATTTAGTAAAGTATTTATTATAGTAATGTGTAAACATTGTTTTGGAATTGCCAATGCTCGAGTTGGAGATTATTTTCCTAAAGGTCGGGTTTTCCGAAATTACAAAATCATTAATATTTTTTAAAGATAAATAGAAGAAAATTAGCCAACGTATGATAACGTGCCCTTGGAATGACCTTCAGGGAGTAATATGTCCACATATCGTAACAGAATATAGACATGCAAAATATTAAGTGAAAGAGCATTTTTAAAAAAGAAAACAATGTTTTAAATATACATTTAACTCCGTACGTTGCTTTTCCTAGAGGGAAGATAAACAATTAACGTAAAACTTCCCACCCCGAGCTGTAGTCATCCCTTTTGTGTCGTACCTGTCTACTGAATACTTTGCAATTAAAATTCTACCGTATTAATTCCTTTTAACGAGCTTCAGTGTACCAAAGCCATTTCGGCGCTTCCATATGCAAATTCTGTTCTATGTCATCAAGTACGTTTACTGCTTTACTTTAATGAAGGGAAGAACGATAGAAATTTTCCCTTGAACATACATACTGTATTTTAATAATTACCTTAAGGGATGACGCGTCCAAAGTTTTTGTTTATCACAACGTAAGGGTGGGCCATCTAATATTCCAAACTAAAATATTTCTGTTGCTTTTAATACCACGGATACATGTCTGCATGTATATTGATAACATGTTTCGTGTTATATTCGTGTTATGTTATAATTTTACGTAAAAATACACATAATACTATACATGTGTCAATTCTTTATTTCTCATTATTTTTTTACGGGACTTCAGCCAAATTATTTGTGACATTTTTCTGATTAAAACGACACTAAACACTATATAGTGGATAATAAAATGGTAGAACTACGCGATCTAAGAAACAACACGGTCCCGAGGATTTTTCCTGGATCAAGGCTTTACTGTGCATACCCAATCAACATCAAAGGTTGGAAGGAACGCATTCCGAGAAAGGATCAAGACAGATACGCGAACGCCCCTTGTTGAACGCACTCTTCGGGATACGAGCCGACACAATGGAGAAGATTTATAAGCTGTGCAAATAACTCGTTGCAGTAGGGTGACGTGCGCGTTTATTCGACGTGAAATACGGACGACGCGACGCGCGACGGTGCGGTGTCTGTTCAGGGCTCGTCTTATTCGATGATACGGGAGGGGAGAGATGCACCCGTCTATGCAAGATCTGGGGACGTTGCAAGCCGCGCGCGGAGAGATGTCTCTCGCTCAACCAGAAGAACCCAATTCGCCGTGTCGATATTTCGGTACATCTGCGGGTCCCGTCACTCGACCAACGACCCGCGATGTTTCTTCTTCATTGTTTGCTGCGTGCCAGTGGCGTAGCCACAAATTCAGCGCCCTGGAGTAAGTACAATCGCCCCCTTCGTTCCTCGGAGAAGGTCTCGCGAAAATTTCACTTCACCGTAGGGACTCCATTCAATTCCACCGTGATAATTAGTATTGTCAGAAATCATAGCAACTTCAGCATGGAACAGATCCTATATCCACTTTTAACATGCTAAACGTGGGTATAGGTTCTGTTCCATCCTAAACCCCTTCTCCGACCTTAGCAACACAGAAATTTTTAACTGCGTGCTAGTAGTACCACTGGGTGTGACATTGTCGTGCGAAAAGGTGCTTAGAACCACCTCGGGAACCACCCCTTTCTTTTTCGTACAGTCTCTCTGGGTCACTCTGTATGATTGTCCCATTTTCGGGATACCTGGATGTTTTTAGCTACCTCGAAAAATATTCCGTTGATGGCGAATCCAATATCTGGTTGCCAACCGCGAGTCCGCCGTTCCTAGAATCATGTCCGCGGCACACTTCTCTTGCTACCCTCAACTGTGTTTGCCCGTCCGTTTCCTTACGATATTCATTTCGACCTTTCTGTATTTCCGTTTGCCTAACGGCGCGACCGTGAAACAAAGAGGATGGACGCCGGGGGCACGACGCGGGTACCGTGCACCGCTCTTTTGTGTTTGTGTTCCTCTCAGAGTTCATCACCCAACCCCACACCGGCATGGCACCCCCGTACTCTTTCCGCGTCCATAACTTTCCATTCCTCTGCACGACGCTGTGCCGGTGCTCTCGCTACTTCGACTAATCACTGGGTTGCCCCGACGAAATAAAAAGAAATCGGAACCAGCGCACAGGGGCGGCGGAAAGAAAGGGGACCGGGCGAGAAAGAAATCACGACCCCTGCCGTAAGCGGCGTCGTTCTGCACGGGAAAGGCTATGATTGAGATCGTGCCCCCACCGTTTTCGTCCTGTGACCGACTCGAATCATAAATCAGAGGGTTTCTTCTTTTTTTTTAAACGATCGCGGAACAATTCGCGCGCATCGCAACGTGGAACTCTCGACGAAGACTTCCGGGCCGGAGCTTATGGTGACGTCGAATTATTTTTACACCCCACGACAAAAATTAATAACAATTCTAGTAAGAATTTTTGCCTTTCTTTGCCTCTAATGTTATTGTTTATACTTGCAAATGTTTCTTCCATTTATGACCTTGAATGACCTTGAAGGCTATTGTGTTGTATATTCTTGTGCCTATAATTATACGAAACTGACTGTGTCCCTTTGTTTTGCTGCACGCAATTATTTGGGGATTATCACGAGTGCAGTGAATTGTTCGCAAAATGGTAGTCGACGGAGGCGAGACACCGGAATGCCCGTGATGCATTGAATGTGACGCGATGGAGAATCAAGTATGAGCAGCGGACGGCGAAGGACGAGCATCCCGGTGATTGCTAAACTCCGAAGATCTTAGTTGTTTGTTTTCAAACCTCTATTATTCAGAATTCCGTGTCTGATATTCCGTCTCCTATCCATGGTTAAAACTTCGTAGCAAAAGTTTCACTGGCAGACTGTCAATGAGTTCCTGTGGTCGATTTATTCTGCTATAACAACCGTGATCCGGATTCGTGCATGCTCATCGAATACGAGGAATCGAGAGGATTGTGTCGAAAAAGTTTTTGATGATCGAGTAACTATCCGATTGATATGCTGTATTTGTATCGTTCAGTCCTTTGACGCAATCCCGCGTTTGAAGATTACCGCACACTCGAGCAGTGCGAGGTCTTCAAAATTTAACCAATGGGACCTATGCTTTCCGTCTAGAAATGTTTTATTTTTTGACTTGGTTTTTGGCTTTGAACTGTGCCGGCGACCGCGACTGTCCGCGTCTCTTTCTTTCCCATACGCTGTCCTTTCTTGCGACAGAAACTTTCATCGTCGATTACACCGAAAAATACAGTTCGAATTATATCGTGTTCGGTCTTATTTTAATCAGAAAAAATGCCAGAAATAAGTTAGTGAAAGTCCCATAGAAAAATAATGAAAAATAAAGAAGTTTATACAGTTTTCACAAGTGTTATAATTTTAATACGTACAATACGGTCATCGTAGCAAAGATTGGAAGATCCATGTTGTTCTACGAGGTCTTCCAACAGCCGCGTGTCCGGAACATTCAACGCGGTCTTTGAAATCTTTAACATGTAATTTCTTGCAGACTGGTGCCAGGCCAGCAAGGTAAAACGTTACGTAACTGAATTTTTAAAGGATTTTACAAATGTTTCAAGTCTCGGGAAAACGTGGAAGGTCCCGTGTGCTTTAATGCAAAATGGCTTGCAATCTAATTAACTTTTGCGTGACAATGGTCGGGTAAATGGAAACTCTTCTTGCTTTACTTTCTACCAGAAAAGACCTGGATTTTCACTTAGAAAATTTATTTATTCATTTTTACACCTAGTAAGTGGTTTTGAAACCGGATAATCAACCATTGAAATTATTCAAACGCTTTTATGTTCTTACGTGCTGTACTGGACTGCATATTTTTATGCATAATAAATGTTTGTTAGATAAAAATATATTTCATCTTTTGATCGTTACTCAACACTTGGTCGTACGCTACTAAACAATTTATATTAACAAGCTATTTCTATTCAGCGGAATCCGGCCCCTTCTGAGACCACTATGACAGACGACATAACCTCCGAGCCCACCTTGGCATCGAATATTAACATAATTAAACTCGATTAGTACATTTCCAGATACAAAGATTCCATCTTAATTCACAATTTTTAATATTAGTTGACATTATACCGTTCTAGTTATACCATTCACAGAATTATAAACAGATTGGTAAATGTTGTTCAGAGTTATGACCTTGACAACATATTTCAAGGTCATTGACAAGTTTGCCAAAGACGTCTTAAATAAAATAAATTATATCGAAAAGGAAATGGCGACGACCTCGGACAGCATCGTGCATAACCACAGAAAAGTTTCAAATCGTCGAACACGATGTATCGAACATTTTCACGGAGACTTGGAGACGCAATGCCAAAGATGTTGTAAGGGGATCGACTCGGGGGAAATAGTATGCACTAAGAAATTAGCGTTCTTGCTCGCCTCGACGACCTTAACTACCCGAGCTCGAGTATCACGAATACGCGAGTTCTCTGGCACGTGCCCGGAATTCAATGGCGGCAGCGATGGGTAAGGAAAGAAAAGCGATACGTTCAGTGTGCCGCGACAAGGAGAGACAGAAGATTATGGGAATTCTACAGGGGTTGTCGAGAAATTGCATTTATTCTTTATAAAATGCACCGGAGCTATTCCTTCTCCACTCTATTTCACTTGATGGACGAAAATGGATTTTCCGACATATTGGTTCGAGTGTTTCTGAATTTTCAAGATGACACCGCGTGTCCCTGACAATTATGGAAATGTTGTTCAGCTGAAGGAGGAACTATCCAAAACATTAATTACATTATTGAATATGCTGCAATCTAATCAATTACTAACCATTTAAGTAATTGTACGAGGTATTATTTTACTTTTCTCGTCACACCACGAAGAATGTAGCACCTCTACTGGAACTGTGATTCAGCAGACCCGATGACAGTTACGGAGAGACTACTCCGCACAGGACTCGGCTATTCATCATAATAGGGACGCTGCGCCGGACGGTCAAAATGGAACCGGCGAGCCAAGACAAAGGCTGAAGGGTGACAGGGTGGATGGGTAGGGGGGGGGGTTAAAAAGTAAACAGAAAAATACAGGAACCTGGCGGGATGTAGACGAGCCGTTTGACATCGATGCTCGCGAAAAAAAAGTGATGAATCGAGTGGGAGTAGTGACACGTGAGGCGGCTTTCAGCGTTGGTTATCGGTCAAACGAAAACTGGCGAGCGTCGGTTGTCTCTGAAGGCTGTCCCGGAAGAAACCTGGGGCGGCTAGACTGGCATCACACGAGCTTTCTTGCGGCGAGCTTCCTGCCTGTTTTTCCTTTCGCCTGGCCCCCGACGAAAAGAGGAAAAGTGCCGCGGGAAGTCGCAACGAGGTAAAGATGGAAAGTGGTAAGTAAAAGCGGCCGAGGAAAAGGGAGGCGGTAAAGAGTGGCACGAAGGTATGAAAGGCGAGAGAACGAAGACGTTTGGGATCGGGCACCGAGACGAGGAAAACAAAAGGCACGTCGCGTCGCTTCGTCGTCGCAGCGAACGGAGAAATGCTCCGCCTATGAACGGCCGCTATGCCAGACAAAAGAACCACCCCCCTCCCCGGATCCTCGCCGAGAGGACAATATTTAATCCCTTCGAACGACAGCCACCGTGGCCCGATCGCCCAGCAGGAATAAGAGCGTTGTTTTGCATTCTAAACGGGTTTATCGAGATAAGAGTTGTCCTAGCACCAGTCCACTACGTCCGATCCCTCTCGATTATTGCGTGGAACGAGCTCTCTTGTTTAGGCGCGAGGATTCAGTTACCGGTATTCGATTCGTCGATCAAGTAAGAGTAGTCCAATCCGTTTGTTTCGACGGACGCTGGACGTACACTCTGTCACAAAAGGATCCCATTTGCACGTAATGGCTCAATTTCGTTCTAGTGAGTGGTACACAGGGTGTCAAACTTAAGTTTCAACATACAGGTCGAGTTATAGAAGTAATCATCAAATGAAAAGATATATTCAATGTACTTATTGTGACATGACCTTCAAATGACCTTAGACTCCAAGATGAAGGTCAAACGTAAATTTCGTTTGTATTGAGGAATGCTCACACGACCTAACTTTGACTGGTTTTATAAATTTTCGTACTTATGACCTCTATTTGTGTAGTCAATATAAATACACTGATTTATGTCGTGTTTAGGCTCATTTTAATCGGAAGAATCTCAACAATCTAACAAGGGCTCCCGTTGCCCGATTGCTTCCAAATTTAGTCCAACCAAGCTTCACAATTAGGTAGGTGAGCCTAGAAGAAGATCGAAAGTCGAGAGAAAAGGATAGTACACCAGACAAAGATGTTTTATGGCAAATGCTATCTCTCCGCGTCACAATCGACGGTATTCCAGCTTCCATCGCAACGCCAACACAAACGTACCCTCGGCGAAGAATCCGCTAGACGGCTGCGCCCTCGGAATACCCAGATTATGTTTTAATAAAAACCCTGTACAACTTTCCACGCAATCAATAGCGGCCACATTCTCCGTGGCTCGACGTTTCAGCTCCACGAAGAGCGAGATAGTAGATAGGAACACAGGGCTTCGAACCGGATTCGCCGGTCGGAAGTCGGGCACACATACCCTTACAGCATTTATCATCAAATAAGGCCACGAGTTTTCATTAGTCTCGAGGATAGAACGCCGCGAAATATGGGAAAATTGGAATCTTTTCTTCATGGCCCGTTTTTCCGGAGGCAGACGATGAGACTTGGCACGAGGAACGAACCTTCCGTTCGGGCATAGGGCAGACCGGTCTGGCGCGGGGTGGTTACGGGGCGGAGAGGGGCCACCGGGGGCCATTGAACGAGGGGGTTGGAAACTAGCGGAACCTCGATTCGCGGTGACGGTATCAAGCGAGGGTCGCGTTTATTTGTCCGTCGAAAACAAAGCTCGAGCAACAGGCCCTCCGCCCTTCCGTCGTGGAAACATTCCACCAGTCGCTTCCGGCACCTTTAAGGGCCAGCCTCGTGTAAACTCTGCAAAATTTAACATTTTTCACGAATTTTTTGAAATTCATGGCACACGTCGTTTATTATAACCTTTTCGTCGTACACAACAATTTTTTGTACAGGGTGTCCTCGAATATCTCCGAAAAATATTAATATCTCTAAAGTTGGCCTTGGTTTTTTTTATTTCGCAACAAAGTATCCACATGAGCGGGAACGTATTTTTACCACACCAATCCATATAGCTCCTGCTATGATATTGACAAAATGTTTTTACCCAAACAAACAATTCCTTCACCATGATTATTGGAGAAAAGTTACAATTTTCTGCCGCAACGTTGGATCAAATCAATGATCTGCAAGTTGAGTGGATTTCTCGAAGATGGATTCTTCGAAAGGTGTTCTTTTCCCGAATCGATTTTGCAATTCGAATCGATCTGAAAACTCACTCTCGAAAAAAATATGGGCAACCTGACTGCGATCCCCTTCGGCCCCTTATACTCCGCTGGGCCCCTGTCGCCAATTGGAAACTACTTCGGACGATAACGCCGTGAAAGTAATCCGGGATAAAACGTGCTCGCCTCCGAAGGCCAGTTTATCGAAAGAAGGAAGTCCATTGTTGCGCGAAATTCGAAATCGAGTTTCACTCGACGGAAAGCGAGACCGAGCGTACCGCGCCGAACGGAATATAAAACGGAGACTCGGTCGTAATCACGTGTGCGAACTTTCGCCGTGAAGGAGAATTTCTCGATCCCTTCCGGTTTTCCCGCGATCGGCCGTGCCGGAGATATTATACCGATCTCCGACCACGTGTTCAGAAAGTGGGGCGGACAGTTTCGGGCTGATGGATTGGCCTCGCAGTGGAATTTTAGGGGACTGACTTCGCAGGTAGTAAGTTTACGAGCGGAATGCGGACGCGACACCGGAGAATGCTCGAATTTATGAGACTCCCCCTCTTGTGAACCTCGTATCGTTTTATCGGGACTCTTATTTATAACGCGCGTTATGGTCCGTCGGTTTGCGGTGCGCGCGGTTTCAAGCTCTTCATGATTTAACCTGTGGCGGCTACCTCCTACGCTCGCCAGCAGATGGACAAATGTTCAACACCTTTCCTTATTTAGTTGAGGTTAGGCGCCCCGAAATTCTACTTTGCCCAAGGCCCCGACTAGTTATAACTAGACTGCGGATTTTATGCATTTATGACAAAAATGGTTACGTACAATTTAAAACAGAGGAAATATTAAACAGATTTAAGGCCACCAGTGTACGAGTTTCACCTTAATAAGATAATTAAAAGAAGGATGACATTTTTATTTGGCTGCTGTCTCTTCCAATCAATGCAACATTTTTTATTTTGCATAAAGATCCGCAGTCTAGTTATAACGCGCTACTGCCTACGCAGGGTGTTGGTCCTAACGGTCGCACCGATGTTTGAGGCTCTCAGACCCATTGGACAAAAAAATGTTTCATATAAAAGTTATTCAGCACTTTGATGGGAATGACGATTGATAATAAAAATTTCGAAAAAATTTTTTATTGAACGAAAATAAACCGCGTTTTCTCCGCGGTTTTATCTAGATCTACCGCACCGTTTGGAACCGAATAATCTTTATACGAGTGATTTCTTCGATTAACGAACAGATCGCCGGGTGATGATTGCATGGACAGATTAAAATGGGGCACGGAAGTCAACATGTAAATCGAACCTGTGTAGAGCCAATAGGCATGCAATTCGAGGATTCTCACCTGGATACTCATTTATTTCTGAAGCTAGGTTAGGTTCCGCGTTTCATTCCCAAGGATTTGCATATCTATGAGTGGAGCACGGTGCAGGCAGCACCGTGGGTGTACGTATACTACGTATGTGTGTACGAGGGAACATTTGTGGTGACATTCGGGAAAGGAGACCGTGATCTCGACGTGTTGGATAAAGACGATGATAGGGTGTTGCGGGGAGGGTTTCGAAGGGTGGAGCCAGCTAGGAAGGAGATGCCGTAACACCGACACTCGACGGGGTTGCGAGATGGTCCCGTAGCTATTGTAATTGTAATTAGCAGCGGACCAATTCATTACACCGCCTAGAAATGTACGGTAGACCGCACTGCCTCGTTTCGCGAACGTTAAGTGCACTCACTCGTCGGCCGGCGACCGACACCGAATTATGATTTCGCGCCCATTGATACGGGCCTGATGAAACTTTAATGAGGAGCCGCTCTTTCTCTCTCTCCACGCTCGGTGGTTTTCCTAGAAAATTTTAATCAGCGTACGCAGCCGCCGTCCCCCCTTTCCTAATTATTCAGACGTAGCCGCGTGTCTGGGAAAGCGAAAATTGCACTTTTAATTCGAGATGTATTACCAATGACAGAGGGGGATCTAATTTGGTGACGTTCTAGCGAGGTGTCTGGATTAGGCGTGGACACTCCAGGGTGCACGGTGTTCTCTCAATGGCTGGTTAGCCTAAAGCTGATGGTAGACGATCCAGAATCGAGCGTATAACGTCAATTTTACTGTAGCACCGCGAGCACCGGTGTTTAATAGCACCGAAGAAATGGTCATTGGTGGAGTAGATTAGGTGCAGTTGAAGCGGATCGTTATTCCCGGTACTATCGCTGCGCATTTAATTAAATTTAATCTCGATCGATCCTTCTGATGAAACTGTTTCCGGAGCGTTAGATGGATCATTAAATTTCAAGGAAAAGGACCATTCAATACTTGGTTGCTCGCAAAATTGTGAACGTACCCAAACTAGATAAGTCCCTGTATTTTTTCTACCACAATTTCCATAATTTTCATAATTATCTCATATTCTGCAAAGTTTCAGCTTTCATTTAAAAAAATTTCATAGTTCTATCTCATTTCTACCAAAGTTCTTAGATTTTGACACAGAATTCATCGGTTTGTGCCACTGTGCGGCGCAATCGCGCATTCTCTCGCGCGTCACAGAATTATTACTCTGACAGGGTTAATATAATCACGTGCATGTTGACAAATATAATTGTACGTAGTTTAATTTGTTATTAAAACATCAGGTAGGCGAAATATTAAAAGAACGATGGCATTGATGCCGGACGAATAAAAGTACGTTCTTGAAGTTCCCGGGACTTTGAAATGGGCGGAAGCCGGATAATTACTTTCCGAAGTATTTCTTTCTGCAGGGAATGTACATTTCAACGAAAAGTTCTCTACGAATCGCCGGATAAAGAGCTCTTCTATCCGCTGATGTTATTAAACGCTATCGTCAGGAACGTTGCGTTGTTTTCGTTCGGTGTTTCGCTTATTACTAAATAAATTAAAATTATGCAGATGTGTAAGTTCCATGGGTATACACCGAGAAAGTTCCCGTTTTGAATATGGGTTTTATCAATAGCGAAATATTATGACAATGATGTCGCATTTGCATTCATCCCGAGGAACAGTACTTTATGTATACTGGGTGGGAAAAAGTTACTTCAAATTATTATCAGTGTGTCGCTTTCAAATACGTAAAAAGATAAATGATAAAATGGTTAAAAAAGGTATATATAAAAAGGTGAATTACAGTATAAACTGAAAATCGTGTAATTTGTTAATTCGATGGCGAAAGCGCTCATTGTTTGTGTACGGCATTTAAACTACATTTCCGAGCATAAATGGAATCGAGGTATACTGCAGTTTATGCGTTTAGTTTACCGTATGGGTAATTGTTCGGGAAGTGCTTAATGCAAGTCATGAATAATTTCGAAACCGATAAACTGGTATTCTCTTCTATTACTGGAATTAAACAGTTCCTTCCGACCTCGAATAATTCCATTCTATATGATTTTCTTCATTTTATGTTCAGCGATTGGTTAGATCCGACAATAGATGCACAAAAAAAGCCGTAAGAAGCATTAACGTCGTTTCCATTTTCTTGCGGTAAGTTTCGATTACGTGAAATCTTGTATAACATCGACAAGAACGTGACTAACATAATAAAAGCTTCGATTCAATATTCTACGGTAGTTTCGCGGCATTCAACAATCGTGAATTATTCCCGGCATTCTTTTTCACTGGAGAACAAAAACTCTCGATGGAAACGTGACCATTGGCAGCGCAATGGAAATACATTAATAAATACATTAATTAATTTAGCACTCGAATGGTGACTTTGAGGCGCCTTTAAAAATTGCTTGTTTACATTATTAAATATGTCGGTGTCTAATCAATTACTGAACATTTAGGTATTGTGTGAGCTATTATACCAATTTCATATCTATACGAAATGTTTAATTTTTAAGTTAAAATTTCTCACCAGTGAGGACACAAAATAGGATATTGTACGATTTTTAACAGCAGATATTTTGTGGCCGTAGTTTATCGTTCCTATATTTTGCTTAGCAATATTCAGCGAATCATTTTCAACGTTAATTTCAGTACGATCAAAGACCAGAATCTCCTAATGGCAACTTCTACTCTGAGATAGCAGTCTGCAGTTATTAGCATATAAATAGGTATTAGAAATTTCTATGATCCGCAATACTGGCGTAGATGTCTGTTTCTCGTGTTACGTGCATTTCATAGGAGGTTAGTGCAACCTCCGAAGCGCAATCTCACCCTATCTGCTAGTAAATCAGCATGGAGTTCATAGTAGTGATCATTCACAGACGCTTCAATGTTCATCGGTCTGCATTGGAGATGGCGGAACTCAGATAGGTGTAAAATGGCGGTTATTATACTGTTCGAAAATGTGCACGTCATTTATGGGGCTAACTCGGCTGTGCTTGCACTTCAGTGACGAGCAATGTTACCATTTATTTCGTAACTTTTCTCACCTCACGCTAAATAATAAATATATAAACTCTTAAAAAATATATATTAAATACTATATTAAACTTAATTAACTCTCTATATACACCGAATAGTTGAATGTCGAAAGTCAAATGTTTGTAAAAGAACTAAAACGTTTTATTTTATTCTATTTATTATTATGCTTTACGAACTACTGTACATACTAATTTGGTTTATTTAAAGAGTGCCGTGCATCATTCTGTTGAACAAACAGAAGGTATGCACAGGGTGCATCAGAACAGTGTCAAGCATGCATTAAAGCTACGTACACAGAGTGCACGAAAAAGATTGCTAAAAGTACAGAAAAATGGAGAAATTTTTTAATGCACATTTTCGGTACATTTAGTATATGGAAATACGGCAAAGGAATCAGCCGGGTTGCATAATAAATGTTTAACGTCAGTAGCGCGCTCGACGGACGCGTTAATTTTCCCATGATTACGTGCGAACAGCGTAAATCTGTGGAACGGTAACACGAATTTGTTGAAATTTTGACGTTCCCGTTGCGCGCGGAATTTTCGGGATTTTTAAATTCGCTTGGACGAACGTTAAATCTGAGATATTCGCGGATGCTGTTATCGTGATTCGAGAGAATGGTGTGTTATGAGTGACGCGTAGCTGCCGGGGTCTCGAGCTGAAAACGATCCAGATTGTATCTGACAGACTATCATGGAACTGGCTGCGCGTTTCCTTCCCCAAAGGAAGGTCGCATTTCCTTTTTGCGAAAACGGGCGCGAGGGAGAAAAAAATACGAGCATCCTCCTGCCTCCGAGAAGGTCTTTTCCACGAGGATGGTCCTCCGGACGAGTCGCCTCGGCAAGCAATCTCACGAAATTGCACCGCGCGATTTCACGTCGTTTCGCAGACGTTACTATTCGCGTTTCCGTCTTTCCCGTCCTCGGAACTCTCGTGTTTCATTTGCACGAAGGCTGGAAACGCGCGGCCGAAACGAAACAGAATAACAATTGGAACCTGATCCTGACGTGACGAGTCCTTCACGCGCCAAGGAAGCAAAGTTATCTGGGTTAATCCCCTGCTTCGTCGACGATAAACGCGAATCATTTTTAGGAGGATCGGGCGACGACCGTTTCCCGTCGTGATCCACTTGATTGTTACAGGGTGTCGCGAGATAGTTGTTAGTTAGTTGATAGAACGCGTATTTCGGGGACGTGTAAACATTGTACGATTTCATATATTTATGAAAACCCATATTCTCTTTCGATACTTGATCAACTTGCCCCAGCAATCTGGTGGCAGAAATCCATAAATTGTATCGGAACATATGCAGAAAAATAAGTCGTTTTCAGAGAATCCCGTTGAAATATAAAATTCGTGAAAAAGTCCGATTCACGTTTGACCGACCCTCGTAGTTTTGATTTATTCTCTCACGTAGAATCACACCACCTGGCCGGTTGTACCACCGGTTACATGACACCCAGTACAATATAATCCTCGACCGAGTTGAAATAAGTTATTTCAAACAGCGACGTCTCGGGCGAGCACTGCTGGTTAGGTAGCATCAAATGGCTACTGGTGGGTAGCTTCAGCGATGTGCCTTGGATCTGCCCCGTTTCACCGGCAATTTTTCCAATGACAGAGTGGAACAGAGATATCCAGCGCGTTTTGCCTTTTGTTCACCCTCGGTTCGTGTCTGTTTCGTGGAAAAAAAGTAGGCCCAGTGGGGATTAAAACCAAGCGTCCCGTGTTCACGTGCACGGAGTTAGATCGCGGGGCGAGTATGTCATTTAGTGGCTTTGTTCGCCCGTATGCAGTCGCGGGCGTACTTTCTCTCTCTCTCTCTCTCTCTCTCTCTCTCTCTCTCGTCAGCTGTCGCTCAACACAAACAGAATTTCACATTACGAGACCTCGCGAGTCTGTCGCGTTATCAGTAAACGCGACTCGCTGATTTCTACGGGGAAGGAAATCGCCCAGTCGTTTTCGTACCGTTCGCTCATCGGACAAGATGGCTATTGTTACCTGGCTAACAATAACACACCACACGACAAAATTATGAGACGCGTGAGCTGTTGTTTTTGAAAGTACATTTTTTGAAAAAAATGAGTTAATAGTAGTTTTAGTCAGATACAGATATCAAAATTTTAAGAAATGTTAAGAACAACGGCTCATATACAGTGCCCGTATATAAATGCCCATAAAGCCACCACGTTTTTTGTTAATATCTTATAATTATTCTGTACTTATGATAAGTTTGAGTATTCTAGCAAGAATTTTGTTCTCTATATTTCTAATGTTATGGTTTATATCATTCAGTAACATTTCATACTCGATATTTTATTTATGAATGCAAAATTCAGGAACAGTCCGGATGTCAATAGACAACACAAACACAAGCAATATCAATACAGTCTGATTTCAATATTTCGTGTCACGAAACGCAAACACATTCCAGCCATTAAGCTTACATAATGAGTATTAATTAACAAGCTGATCCTAGTAATTAGTTCCATTTCGGCTGTATTGAAACTGTTCGATGAAAGAAAAATGTAATAAAGTAGTGATGTCCTTTCCAGTTACAACATAAATTCAGCAAATATTAATATCTTTTCAATAGGTAAACTTTACTTTACCGGACACGACTTTTGAAGCGAAAACTACAGCAACAAATGATATATCAGAAAATAAATTCATTTTCAAATATGAGAATTTACTGCTTCAGAGGATACGTTATAAATAAAGTAAATTAATGTGGTGATTTCTAGCGATAGTTATAAGTGAATTCAGTCAACAATTTTAAGAATTAAATGCCTGAGCTTGCTGTCACCAATACGACGACATTTGTCCTCGAGAGTTCCCCTGAGTAGTTGAATCATAGAAGCATTTTAATAATTGGTCAGAGAGGGTTGAATTGGTAGGCAGGAAACGTTTGCAATTACTTGATCATCAATAGACGGTACACTGGTTTACATCCATCTCTTACACACAATACGAATGTACACATCGGCATTCAATACTAATTGATGATAATCAATCACTGGTTAGTATTGAGTTAACAATTTGACGAATGCATGAATCGTTTGTGGATTATTAATTAAATGTTACATTAAACTGCGTGCTTGTATACCGCAAGCTTATTAGCTTTAATCGGTATTCAATAATTAGCGTTCATAATGCGATTTATGTTTTCCTCTTTTGACAACACACCAGTTGTCGCCAAAGACAATTTCAGAGACCTATTTTAAAAACGCAGTTCATTAGAGTCGATTTTTCAAAACCTGTTGCAGCGAAATACCCCAACTGACTTGACAATCTTCGATAAATCTTGGACCCTCTAAATCCCATTATCCGCCCCAGGAAAATGTAGAGAGATTATGTATCACTTTGTCGCGCGTTGCAGCCGCGACGATAAAGTACATTGGCGAAAGACCCTAACATCGATCAAGCGAATGGTGTCCAGTCCAGGCGAGCATCGCTCATCAGCCACGGAACGAAAACACAACAGCGCCAGTTGATATTCAATTGCAGCATCGATGGCGGTCGACGATCAACGATTCCGCGGCCATAAATTACGGGCAAGCACCCAGATGATGACGTGGTTCTCACCGATTACTTTTGTAGGCAAATAGAGGCTGACAAAGGCGGGGGAGCCCGCGGAAACTAAAGTCGTAAAATTATACGCTCCCCCTCGCAGCCCCTTCTTGAGCGATTTCGTGGTTCGCTGCTCGTTAAAGACATATATCGAACAAGAGGGAGGGAGAGAGAGGGTGAAAGTGGTGCATTCGCCTGTCTCAACTTGCCTCCTCGAGGAGGCCGAAGAAGCAGAAGCAAGCCGACCAGGCGAGACGAGGCAAGCCGAGGCGAGGCGGGCTCTGCGCGCGAGGTAAGCGAGGCAGCAGGGGGGCTCAGTTGAAAAGTTGTTTGGCTAAAAGTACGGGGAAACTCGGTCGTGGGCATCGATCGGGGGCTTCTAACGAGCTCTTGCTAACTAGTTTGGAGCGAGATCGTCGCCGCGGACACCCTATTTGAATTCGGTCTTTGTGCCGCAAAAACTGACGGAGCACAGCGCCGCGGGGAGGGTGTGCGCGCCGCTGCTCGCAGATACAAGTCATATTTTAAATACCAAATGGCCCGTAGGTTTCCTGGGAAGCTTGCAAAAATGGCTCGACTACACTCCGAGACGAAAAGATAGCACACTTTGAAATTAATGTAATTTCTGTTTATTAAGCATTAGAAATTCAATTTTTTTATACACATATTTTTAGTGTATCTTTCTCAACATATATGAATGAAATGAAACAAAGCTTCGTTAACTAATCTATTTTTATTGAATAAAGTAGAATTATTAACGAAATATAGAGGTACAAAATGATAGCACACTTAACGAAAAACTTGAAATATAACGGAATTAATCGATAAAAATCCTTAGCTATCATTTTGTCCCGCTTGTGGGCCCCAATATTTACGTTTTCATTTCGAAAATTCCATTGAAGTAAATATTGTGAATGATATTCAGTACATTGTATGTACAGCCATGTCAAAATATGTTGACATATTAAAATATTCATTTTCTTCAGTTTAATGTACTAAATGAGGAAAAATAGACGATGTGCTATCTTTTTGTCCCGGAGTGTATATTTTCACTAAATTTCGTATATTCTGTTAGAAAGTCTCGGCGACGTTTTTGTTGGCGCTGAGAATTCAAGGGCGTTTATCGTGTTCCCACTTTGTTCTCTGCTGCCGCTTTCCAGCCGGACAATTACAGTGCTGGACAATAGTGTGGGACGCCTCGTATGGTTTTTTTGTATTTCGCATATTGCAAAGAAAAGCATTGCACATTTTATGCATCCCGTTGCTGGACCGTGTACGCGAACGCATACTGCGGATAACAAACGTAGATAAACATAGTGCTCGCACTAAAAAGAAGTTATAAATTCACGCGGAAGAACATCTTGTTGATGTTTACATGTGCCCTGTGATGCGGTGGGCTTGTTTACTACCGCTACTCGGTGTCGTCAGATTAGGTTTGTCTCCCCACTCCACCTCCACTTACTCCTACGTGTCACAGTGTCACGTGACAAATTCGGTACTGGTAGAGAGGGGGTAACCCTTGATCTGACGACTCGGCTTGTAATCTCGCTGTATCGGTTCGACTGTCAACGTTAAACGCATTTGTTCTGTAATCCACTAAAACGTTCAGAAAATAAGAGAGAGTTGACACTTATAATTTATTTTAAATAATTTATATACAAGAAAAAAATATCGATGAAAACTTCAGAAAAATGACCTTGGGAAAATAATAAAATTTGCAAAGTATTCACCTCGTGATACCATTTACATTTGTATTAAAAACATTTGTTATATCATGACGAATAAAGGAGAAGTTTAGGTGGTTACATTTCGGCGGACCACACTGTATGTATAGTGAGTAGAAAGTATGCTGGTGGAAAAACTTACCCGCACCTTCGGCATCTCTTTCAGCCCGATGGCTGGTTGGCTCCTGTTGCTCTGCAACAACAATTCAGAATAACACGGTCAGCGAAATTAATTAACACATTTTGCGACGTTAATTAGGACCAACTTCGGGGTTTCTGTTAATTATGCGACGCGGCTGCCAGGAAAGTTTGTTTATTTCGGCGCCCGCGGAATAGCTGCGGGAATAATTATTCTTTGAACAAGCCGCGCGTAGAAAAGTTACCGGCGGAAACGGTCTTGTAGTGAACGTCTTCGTTTCTTTAATAATGCAGGTACACCATGGCTATGGTATGGCGGTCACAAAGGTTGTCGGATACGGAATTATACGGAGAAAATGTTCTCCTCGAGGCTACAGTAGAAAGAGTCGTGGGAGAAGATAAATAACGAGTATTATGAGCTTTCTGACGAGGAGATTTAAAATTACACAGACAGTGGGTGGAATTAATATTTGGATTTACAAGAGAAATTTAGAAAAGAAATTTATTTTAAATTGTTAGAAGCTCGTAGAGATACCGAGCGCCCCGAAAATGTATTTCCTTGAAACGGGTGATTCCTGAAGTCATTTGAAGAAACTTTTTCCTTTGCGAAATTGTTCTCAGTGGCTTTGTAACGGAGTTATTAACGAAAAACATGGACCAATCAGGGCGCGCCTACTATAGACAGAGCCCCGCTCGGCCAACACCAACGTCGCGCTTAGCGGAACCTGTCGGAGAGGCGGAGTCTGTTCGCTGTTGCCACACCCTGATTGTTTTTCGTTAATAACTCCATAACGAAGTCCCGAAGAAGATTTTCGCAAAGGAAATAGTTGCTTCAGATGATCTCAGGAATCACCCTCTTCAAAGAAGTACATTTTGGGACACCCTGTATAATTGAATGACGCGAGTACTTAGTCTATACAAATTTCCCATTAAATGGGGGGAGCACACATTAAATCCAGTCGACTTTTTTTCGTGATTGAAACATATCGCGGACAAATTAAAACGAACGTTAAGCCGAGGCGGTTTCATTGCCTCGTAAAGTCCCCCAACGACAGAGTATCGGCATTGCTAATTTTAAGAAAACCTCAAGCCAGATTTCACGTGACGTCTTTCGTACCATCGAGCGAAACCTATTGAACGACGTCCCGACTTTTATAACCGGAGCTATCCATCGCACAATTCCCGATCGTTTTCAGCCACCTAATCAATACGTCGTAGAATCCCGGAGTTTATGTTCGCAGCTTCTCCCCAAGAATCCGTGTCATCTTTGTTGCAATACATGGCGAATGAAGTTTCCTGGATTCAATAACTCTGCCGCGTACTTTTTCGCAGGCGTATTAGGTCAGAATTATTTATAATACGCATTATAATAACAGACATTTCTGGTTAAACCGGGCTTGAAAAATGTAAAACAGTAGGAAGATCAAAACAATTCGAGGGCATATCTTAGTCTCCAATCATGAACTGCATAAACTGGAATCATCATCGAAACTTGTGATTTTAGGAGACCCTGTATTACTTAATTTTATTATTATATTGTTTTCATCTACAGTCTATAGCGAGGGTAGAAGTTCGAGGAGTCGATGCTCGAGAGTAATCAGTCTTCCAGGCCTACTGGACGGATCCCAATGGATCCCAATGCATCTCGCAACGGGTACCCACGTAGCTACCATGGACCCAAATCGGGCTACAGGGTTCCTGATCTTGCCGAGGGCTGCCGAATCAATCAAGGAAGTCTCCTCACATCCTGCAGCGTCAGCTAAGTAACATACCCCAATGTTTATGACACCTTTGATTGAAGCCCTCGACGGTTACTGTCTTCTTACAAGAAAGAGGACGTAGTAAGATCTCTGACTTGTTAGGGGTGCGATTCCTCACAATAAGTACTATACGATGCAGAAAAAATTTAACCTTCAGAGAAAGGATCAAGGTCGAATGTTTGGTCTGCTTTTTAATGGTCTCTATTGATCCAGAGGTGTTGCGATGTATAATTTTGAAACACCCTATCCATTAATTTTCGCAGACAAAATGTAAAAAATTTGTTTTTCGTATCGGTAACTCAGCATGGCTGTTCAATGCGTTCTTCGCGGTTAACAGCTTAAGAATGGATGATAAAATTTGAAAGCCTATCGAACAATTGCGGTGAGTAATGCGTCAAGCAGCAAGTGTGAGAGCAGCGAAAAATGTGTCGCGTGTGCTCGTTGAAAAATGTATTGCTGTTCCGTCTTTTGTGGCGTTCCGAATGTTGTCTCGATAGCGAATAAATCCGCTAGAGAAAGGCGACGCGTCGTTCCGTGCAGGCCGGCCGCCCGTACGGACAAACGACAAAACGATAAATTCCGGAAAACTGTCGAACCGTGCAGTATCGTCGTGTCGGGCCGTCATTGCTCGAAACACGTAAATCTTAATTGACCAATCGCAGCAAAGTGGAGCCGGCAGCGTTAACCAACGGCCACGGAAAACTCCGTTCGAGAACTTGTTTCCGTCCGACGCCGCGGCTCGTGTCTGATTGTAAGTAGATACCAATCGACCAATTACAACACTGTTTCTAATAAAAATATATAGAAAAAACTTTTTAAAAACCACGATTTTTTTTATTTATTAACTTCCCGATTTTATAGGGAAGTTATTGTAATGACCCCGAAAATCGAAAATCAATTTTTTAGCAGATCTTCACGTTTCATGGTCATTGGAGTCATTTTAGACTATTTTTATCAAAATGTCCGTGTGTGTGTGTGTTTGTGTGTGTGTGTGTGTGTGTGTGTGCGTGCGCGCGCGCGCGCGCGCGCGTGCGTGCCTATGTCCGCTTCTATGTAATCAATTTTTTCGTTAACGTTTTCAGAAAAAGTAACAACGCGATCAGGATGATGAATGATGCAATCGATGTACCCGCTATAACTTAGAGCTGATTAGATTTTGGTCCACTTTCGTCCAGTAGTTTTTTAGTTTTTTTTGTTTTTTTCGAAAAAAGTTCATTCAACAATGCAATTTATACGAGAGAACGGAATGTTTCCACCGAAGAAACAAACGTAATTACACAACAAATTGTTTAAAAAATTTTTTTTAATTTAAAAAAAAATAAAAAAAAATTTTTTTTTGTACCTTGCGCTAATGTTTCCGCTTACAATAATCGAAAATTATCCCAATGCAAGAGTGGGTTAATCATCTCTACTCCCAAGAATACATTTTCAAAGAATATCGATGAAAGTACAAAAAAAAAAATTTATATTACAATCTTTAAAAAAACAATCAGTTCAAAACGAATTATTAACTGAGATTAAATTGAAAATTAATATAAACTATATGATAATTATATTAATAACATTGATGTTGAAAACGGATTGGTTAATGGAGCACACATGCGGAATATTAAAATTTATTACTTTTCAAGAGAATACTAAAATTCCGTCTATATTGTGGTTAGATTTTCAATTGGCCAGAGTAGGAGTGAAAGTAAGAACTCGTTATCGTGATTACATGAAAAATGCAAATATTCATCAAAATTTAACACCAATAATAAAAATCTGGAATCAAGTAAATATGTCGAGTGAGGAAAAATATCAAATCACACGTAGTCAATTTTCAGTGGTTCCTGCTGAAGCGATTACGATTCATAAAAGTCAGGGACAAACATATGAGAAAGTATGTTTGAATTTTAAAACATCGGAAAAATGAACATTAAAAATGTTGTATGTAGCACTGAGCAGAGTTTCAAAATTGAGCGCGGTTTATATATTTGGGACAATTTAAATTAACACAGTATCGAAGAAAACCAAGATCAATACTGCAAACCCGGATAATGAGGAGTTGTATCGTTTGCGAAAAACTAATTAAGACAATTTATTTTGCAACATTAGTATGCTATAACAAGGAACCAAGCGAGCAACGAGCCTACGATGTTGGTTTAATGCGACGCCATATAGCAAACATTTTGATAAGTAGAAAACTATTGAATTTCCCTGAAAACGTATAATCTTCTTAAAACGTACCCTTAATAATGATAATAATATACTGCAACTAACGAATCGGGAAGTTCTTTGTGTGGCTCTTGGAGAGTCACACACCAAATAAAAAAACATTAATAGCTGCAGGCCCTACTAGCCAAGCGTATGACTAACCCTCTCACAAGAACAGTCCTATCCGCGAGCGAGCGAAGCGAGCGAGCAAAAACAACCCTAATCGCGAGCGAGCGAAGCGAGCAACAATAACCCTCTAGTTTGTTTATTTAATGTTGCTTCAACGTCAAAGATCATCACCAACATTTTAAGATTTGAAATTCAAATTCGAAGTATTGACCTGCGTACGCTTCAGTAATTAATAACTTGGAAAATATTTTGAATGTTAACTCGCATAAACTGGAAGATTTTTTGCGAAAGAACTGGCTTTTTTTCACCGAAGGAAAGAAATTCCTCCTTTTACCCTCTGCGGGTTAAAGAACGGGTCTTTCATTCCCTGACCTGATTTCTTATTGTTTTAGATTTCAAAACAATCTGAAATAATTCTGACGTGGTTATTGTAGTCTCCGATTGAATGCTCGAGTGATACTTCAGCCGAATGTTTAAATATTTCTCTCTGGTGAAAATAAACAAATGTTTAAGATTTGACGGAATGTCAAGACGACGGAATGTTAAGATTCTATTTTATTCCACTGTCTTAAAAAATTCGTGTACAAAAATTAAAAATTACATAAACGCAGTCTAATTATTAGATTTATTTTTTTTATTATATTGTTAGCATATAAGTATTATTAATATTTATTATTATTTTTGCAGTGATCGTGGAGATCAGAAATAACATAAAAATGGATTTCATCCCTTAACGACGTTGTTACATTAAATATTACAATATTCCCGAATGTTTTAAACCTTTCACTGTTTCATATTTCACCCAACCAATTTCTTCATAAATGCATAAAGATCTATTGATTGTTTAACAGAAATTCTTCATCATTTCTATGTATTAGTAAATTCAGACCCGTTACCGGAAGTCTTTTATCAGGCTACTATATCCTACCAAATGTACGAAATCTTTCTATCCCACTGTTTGTTCGACGCGTAATCGCAACGGCAGCTGTTTCTGGATTCAATATAAAAAAAATTCCCTCTAAGCCTCGGAAGACGCGAAGACGTGATTCGGCGCCATCAAATTTGAATTTCAATTGGTCCCGGTACAATCAATGCGGGGAATATCGATTGTAGCAGGACGGAAGCCAGCGCCGATAAAGATTGCTAGACAGATTGGTACGTTTCGTAGTAGCATAAAATCAACAATCAGAACTAGATTGAGAAACAATGAAAACGGCGCGGCGGTGATAATCGGACGGTTTATCTCGATTAATTCCGGTTAATTGCATTCGGTAATTAGCCGAATTACTCCACTGGCCAAATATAGTGCGAGTAACACCGGACCTTCTCTACGTGTGCACCCACATTGCCACGAATAATCGCGAAACATCCGTACAAACCGATCGATGCGATTGCAGTCTTGGCTAGGCATTGGCGTGTACCGTTACTTTTGGATAACTCGCGATTCGATCACGGTCGTTCTCAATCACGCTGATTTATCACAGTGGTTCGTGATTTTCATGATCGCTTCTGATTGCCGGAGAAAGGGTAAACTTCACTTCACCGGACTCAAAAGTGCCTTTGTCCTATAAATTATTATGTATTTGGTATGTAATTCAGTAGATTTGTAACTGGGGCGGCTGCAGATCAAGTTTCGATCCTCTAGCATCAATAGTTTAGGAGTTATCTTGCTTAAAGTTGAGCAATCTGCAGTGTTTTTGACAGATAAACACTGCAGATTGCTCAACTTTAAGCAAGTATAACTTCTGAACGATTGATCCTACAGTATCGAAACTTCGATCTGCAGCCTCCCCGGGTACAAATCTATTTTTCTTTTATATTCTTATCTAATTTTCTTTGTTATAAACAATTTTGCGGCAAGTTTCTCTTACAAATGTTCACCGATCCTGAGGCGTGGATTCACCACTAGGGCGGATGACCATTGTTTTTTATACAAGAAACTTTATTTACGTTATCTACTAAATCAAAATTAACAACAGCGTGGTCTTTTTATTTTCGGCTACAGCACCGAAACAAATGTCATCTCGAGCCGCAAGTGCTCGGCAGGGGGTAAAAATGGAAAACTGCAAATGATCTAGCTAAATATGACGGAGCCGCAGGGCAGAAGAAGTCCCGCTAAAAAACGGAATGCATTATTTCGTATAGCGGCGGGAGCGAGATATAACTACCTCGGAAGTTTAATCAAACTTCGGTGTTTCTTGCGCGGCGGTGGCGCGCCCTCGAATTTGGCAACGATGGCCGCCCGTTGTCGCTGTATTTGTAATCGCTGGAAGTTTTCTATCGAGTTGTCTCGGTGCTCAGCCAAACGGTAATATTCGAGAGTGGCTCGACCCAGTTTCGATAATTGCGCACCGGTCAGGTTCGTAAGTTCCTCGATTCTTCGGCTGTTTTGCCCATCGGTTGCCATTTTTCTTTCGCCCTATACCTTCTTCGATTCTTCTTCTCTTTTTCTCCTCTCGCCCCTCAACGCCCAATACCCCCACCCCACCCTCATCGGTCGTTTAATCGTCGCAAGCCGGGTCGCATCCAAAAGGTAAAGGCGACCACTTAGAAGACGAGTCTTCGGCGAAAAAGAGATGTGGCTGCTGCCGAAAATTCGATAGCTTGTCCGCCGGCTCGTTTTGTTTTCTTCGAGCGAAACTTCTTCGTCCGGAGTCTCGTTCCGAACAAGTTTCAACACTTATACGAGCGATTCCGTGAATTTATCGGTTCACGGTTCGAGCCCAGTCAACTTATAACGAGATTAAATGCGTGGATTGTGCTTCGAAAATATGATGTCGTCATTTCCTCTTTCGATAAATTCCGGTTCATCCCAACTTCGTTTCTCGATGTTATTCTTTTTTCTTTTTTTTCACCTGAAATTTCATTTAACTTTTCATATTAATCTCGCTCGCCAACGCGACCGTTCCATTAAAAGCTTTCCGGGAGCATTGTCTTCGCGGAGTTAGGAAGTCTCTGTGTTACTGGCAGAGCATGGATTATGTAGTAAGTGCATTATGCTCATAGATCGCGAATTCCCCAACGGTTCGGACATTTTATGGCGAAGTTACCAATCATCCTTTTATTTGAAATTTTCTTCCGGACTGATCAAATAGCGTTTATAATGTCAATCAAATAACAGGTGACATAACTGATATTTGTTCAATTATGATATTGATTATTGTGACGATTTTAATAATTTAATTATCCAGAGAAGGGATAATATTATTGATAGAAATTTTATATAGAATTTAGAAATATTATTAAATTAATATGAAATTTTATATAGAATTTAGAAATATTATTAAATTAATATGAAATCTAATATTATTTGAGAAAGGGATAATATTATTCATAGAAATTGTATGTAGAATTTAGAAATATTATTGAATTAATATTTCCTCTATTATTTCACAGAATTATCGTAGCTTTATCGTTCGATAATGTCGCAATTCTGATATAAGCAATTCTATAGCTATGTGTACAATCGCTCTAAAATGGGTGCGCTAGATGATGACCGCATGCCGGGGCTAATGGAATTTTATAGCACGGTAGGACCTCGATTAACTGGATTTCGATTATTCGCTGTCTTGGTTATCAGGATCTCGGTAATGCGGTGCGGCATACATACAAATCGAACCATTTAGAATATGCATCTAAATGATTATGAAACTCGGCTTCTAAAAGATTTTCAACAATTTTCTGACCTTCGACAAATTCGAATATTTAACCCTGATGGTGGAAATTCGCTAATTTAAAATATGCAGATTGACAACCACGTTACCCTCGTTGCAAAATGTGACTTGTATATTTTTATTTGGATATTTTTTCAGCCGCCACAAGATGGAATAAAAAATAAATAGTTTTCCCGATAAAAAATAACGATGACTTTGAAAGAACTATGAAAAAATACCCGGACAAAAAAAATTGTTTTTCTATGATGTTTCCCCTTCGATACCATTTAAATTATGCCATAACTATTTTTTTGCCATACAAAATAAAGGAGATCCTCCTTTAGCTGAGACACCCTGTATATGAAACCGTGAAACGTATTTCGAGTCAGGAATTCACTGCTCTCCAACACTTTTGTCTTTCGGGGTCATTCAAGATCATTGACAGCCGTTCAAAATTCAGCGAACTATATTTTCAAAAGACACCCTGTATAACGCATACAGCTTTCAGCAAAATATTTGACACGTATTGATCCTGTCCATCATTCACGTTCAAAGTGTGAACACAGCCCTTAAAGTTGTTCATTTTCACTGGTATTGCTCAACTTTGGGGGCTGCCTCCACCCTTTGAACATGGATGACGGCCGAAAAAAAATACGTGTCAAATATTTTTCGAAAAACTACCTCCCGCAGAAATTTCATCAAAACCCCTCCGTAAGATTCTGCATTGTTCATTGTATTTAATAGTGAATGGAATTTAAAGATTCCGTATGTTTTTTAAAAGAGTTTTTTCCGAAGGACAACAAACGATGTTAAATAAAAATTGCATGGTATTATCGTGTCCATCAAACTGCGCGAAAAGAAAATTTGATTAGATTTCCCGGGTAGATTTGTACCCGGGGAGGCTGCAGATCGAAGTTTCGATTCTCTAGGATCAATAGTTGAGGAGCTATGGTCGTTTAAAGTTGATCATTTTTGATAGGTAAGGGTCTGTCAAAAACACTGAAAATGCTCAACTCTAAGCAAGCATAACTCCTGAACCATTGATCCTAGAGGGTTGAAACTTCGATCTGCATCCGCGCCGAGTACAATTCTACTGGATTGCATACCAAATGCATCATAATTCGTAGGAGAAAGGTACTAATTTTCAATAAAGAGCAGCCAAACTAAACGTTCTGTATGATTATTGAACGTCCCGAGAACCTAAATTTACATTAAAACCAGTTTTCAAGCCCGGGTTCGTATCGAGCGTGTTTTTCTTATTTTGTTGTAGCGAGTGCGCCAGTGAAAAGTCACCGACACAACGTTATCCGAGAACGAAAAACTGTTGCGTGATGTATCGACGTCCGCGCGAAACGCCGGCCCGGTGATGTTTTTATTCGACTGATAATGAAAACTCAATTAATATCTTCCGGCCGGGCAGAACCGGTGTTCGCGAGCCCGTGGTGTGTCGGCTATTCAATGGAAATATGGCGGGTGATTGACCGTTCCTCCGTGTCGTTCGTTCGATCGTATACGTGTTAAAATGGCAGCTCGTTCCGCAGAAGGAAACTCTCGGATCCCGCGGGAAAACGTTCCCGATCCCCGCGCAATGTTTTTCGGCTCGTACTTTTGACTCCTCCTCTTCTTTTTTTTACGACGTGCGCTTCCGCGATACCGTTTTGCGTCCGTGTAACTCGGAAACTTTTTAGCTGATGTCGAAATTTAGAGCATGTGTGTAACTAACATGGATCTACAAAACATATATTTTAAATTTTCAGTAAGAGCCCAAATAAATAAGTTTTGGAAAATGCCATTTTCATTTTTGCATGTAACCTTGTAAATTATAATTATGTAGAAAATCTTTTCTGCATATCATTTCGTAAACCAATGCTTCGAATTGATTATAAGAAATCAGGTCGTTTGGTACAATTAGAAAAAGGTTATTCTATTTTAAAGGGCGTACGAATACTTTTCGCACTAACTGTATATCGTTATCAGGAGCGGTAACCGAGGATACGTACTTTCGCAGTTCATTGGCCATTCCTAAGGTTCCAGGTGCTCGAAATGGTGGCTGTTTGCTCCAATAAATAATTGGGATCTTTTAACCAATAATTCGAATATGTTTTTTACTCCCTGCGATATTATCGATGCATATTGTATGTATGTGTACAATACATATCGCTGTAAGTTTTTAATGCGTACTATGCATTCGATGTGGTTGTTAATAAACCATATTTTTTTCCATTTGCCTCATAAACAATTTATCAGGAAAAACTCGGGAACACATTTCTGAACGGAGTATCTCCTCGAATAATTCCATTTCGAATTTCGACGCTTACCAGGTCATCAGCCGATGTCTTTCCGTCTGTATCATCGTGTAAAGTAACCAAGATTAATAGGAAGATTACGAAATCTTCGAAAGGTATAGAGTCCCGGAGTTGCAGCCCGATACCGGAAACTTCGTTGAAATAGAATCTGAGAGTGTATTTCAAATTAAATGTTGATCTACATGATTGCGCTGTGGGGCGACTGATCGATCCGCGATTTCGTTCAGCAAGGAACTTAGTAAGAAGGGAAAGGGAGCGAAGCGATTGCATAGTAATCACTTTATCCGTCTAAAATTTATCTAGATCGTGAAATATCGAGACTGTACACGTCTAGGCGAGTGAGGCTGTGAAATATTCGTGTGCCATAATCATTCCACGATTAAGCAGATTGATTTTATAGTTCAACCGATCATGACTTTTTATTTGTATGATCAACGATGTGAAATGTTACCATGATCTTGTGGAAATAAGTGGGTCATAACTCAGTGAACACGTCTGGACATTAGCCATCGCAAAATTTGTGCCTAACTCCTATAAATTATGATGTATTTGGTATGTAATCCAGTAGATTTGTACCCGGCGAAGACGCAGATCCAAGTTTCGATCCTGTAGGATCAATGGTTCAGGAGTTATGCTTGCTTAAAGTTGAGCAGTTTTCAGTGTTTTTGAGAGGACCTTACCTGTCAATAATGCTCAACTTTAAGCGACCATATCTCCTGAACCATTGATCCTACAAGATTGAAACATCGATCTGCAGCCGCCTCGGGTACGAATCTACTGGATTGCATACCAAATACGTCAAAATTTATAGGAGAGAGTCACAAATTTTGAGTCCTGTAAAGCAAAGAACAGCCGAAATTAAAAATACATAGTGCCGTTATAAAAAATAATGAAAAATAAAGAAGTTTACGACTTAGATTGGGACTTTGCTGTATACATAAATTAACCTAAACAAGATTACACCCTCCAACGACAGATTCATCTGGAAATGGCACGTCGATCCACTGCAATCGATGATGAATCTTCAAGTGGAACGTAACGAAGCGTAATTTTTTTTTTAAAACCGTGCTAGTTCCATAAAGGCAGACGGACGAAACCAAATGAATTTAATTGCGCAATTGTTGACAGAATTCAGGGGTTCGTGTGTTTGAAGAGGATCCGAGAAGATTCCAAGCTGACGTCGGTATGTCATTTTACGTGATTGCGGCAGCGGTTTTGCGATTTAAGCCCGACCGTGCCTTCTCGTACGGTTATTATTCTCGTTTTTGCACGGACCGACCACAAATTCAACCGGCTGTTTTATCTGCAGTTATAGAAGCCATACACGACGGTGCCAAATCTGATTAGTTGTCGCCGTCGTTGCTCGCCGTTTCGTGTGACACGATTTTTAGTGGAACATGCAAACACACGGTCCATCCACTATCAAAGATATCCAGCACAGCTGGAAGCCCATTGTTACCCCGGGACTTTTGTAGAACGCAGGACGAATAGTTTTCAAGCACGGCCGTCGACAGTTTTCATTTTTTCAGTCAGAAAAATCCTGGGAACTTTTTGTTTCGTCTTCATGCTCCCCAAGGCACCCGGCAACGAACTGCTCGCTCCGACTCAAAAATGTGATGGAGATTGCGCTCCGATGGCTTTTTTCCCCACGGAAAATTAATGTTGTACATCTCCAACAATTTTGCAGATGTGACAGATTTACTGCAAATTGTTTTTAGTACAAAGAGTAACATGCAAGTGTTGGATTTATACGTATGAAAAATTAATTTACAGTTCTACAAGTTATTTAAATTTGAACGCTTTTTCGCTGACAATTAATGTTGTACATCTCATCAATTTTGTAGACATTGAACAGTTTACAGAATTGTTTCCGACAACATCTGTATCGTTTTTTATAACTAAAGTACGAAAACATTTGAACGATGAAAGCTTGACTTTTTTCGGAATAAAATGTTCAAACACTGAAAGGAATAAAGAAAAACGTTTTTCAGATTCGCGTTCGTGGCGTAAGAGCGTCTATAAATATTTCACTGCATGTTGGAGAGCGTAAAAAAGAGTTAAAATTCGTAAAAAAAAACAATTTATTACTTCTAGTCTGATGTATAACATTATGTGGCTACATGAATTGTTATATACCATCATAAATATCATTCACAACATGATGTTTGTATTCTCCTTTAGAGTAAAATGCATATTCTTTAACAATATCATTTTCAGCCTGTCCAAGATGATGAAAAAGGCATTGGAAACTTGAAGTTTTATTACTGCAATTTATCGGTGAATTAATTTAGCACATCATTCTAATTACCCTCAATAACTGACGCGCACAGTCTAGCGTGATAGCAGATGCGGCAAGAAGCCATTAATATTAATTTACAAGCATAATTCTAAGAGAAGCTAGTTTCTCTCAAGTCTCGCGAAAATAACAATATACTGTGAATATACAGTCAGTTCAAAAAGTTTCCGGACATTCTTCAAAAAGGAGCAACTTTATCAAAAGTGGACTAACAATAAGTGATTTCAATAATTAAGGAATAAAAAATGTGGGACTATTATTAGTATTGAAAGAAATAATTGTATGAATAATTTGTAAAAAGCAACCCTTAGTAATTTCTCTGCCATTATGACTAATTGCAAATTGTTAAACATTTACTTTGTATTTTCTTGGAAGGGGTGATTCCCTGCGTGATTTGCAGTAACTTTTTCCTTTGTGAAAATGCTGTCCGCGGCTTCGTTAAGAAAATATTAACGAAAAACATCGACCAATCAGAGCGCGGTGGGCGGAATATGGCCAATGCCAATGCCTCTGATTGGTTCATGTTTTTCGTTAATAACTCCTAAACGAAGCCGTGGAGAACATTTTCGCAAAGGAAAAAGTTGCTTCAAATAATCCGAGGAATCATCTCTTTCAAGGAAGTACATTTTTGAGACACCGTGTATGATTACGTTATTTTTTTTTAGACTGTTCAAACAATATTGAAAGTCCCCGTATTTTTACTTGGAGCTTACCGTAAATTCGCTCCGTCGATTGAGCTTGTATTTTCCAGTAAATAATGTTAGATAATTGTTGGTGCATGCTTCAGTATAGACACGAAATTCCTATATTAAACAGAAGTGCGGCACCTGCGATCGATCGATTGGTAATCATTCATATTCGTGAATGAGGCTGTCGAATGTGAGACATGTATCCAAATATGGATTATCTACGCATGTAATGTGATTGCATGTTACTGCATGCAGCACAGTCATAGTTTATTGTACGTGAAATATGAACATTGTGATCAAGAACGAAATGTTCGATGTACATCAATGCCATTTTGTTCACGCTGAAACATCGTACTCAATTCCCTTTAAATATGTCTCGATAGAATACGATTATACATTGCACATATCGTAGTATAGTTGTACAATACGATTATTGCATACTACTGGATGTTGCACAGGAGCAATTAATTCTACGCGAATTACACTCCGGGACAAAAAGATAGTACATCGTCTATTTTTCCTCATTTAGTACATTAAACTGAAGAAAATGAATACTTTAATATGTCAACATATTTTGACATTGCTGTACATACAATGTACTGAATATCATTCACAATATTTACTTCAATAGAATTTTCGAAATGAAAACGTAAACATTGTGGCCCACGAGCGGGACAAAATGATAGCACAAATAGCAGTTTTATATTTGCCAGTTGTGCAGAAGTTACTGAAGAGCAAACATTCATTGTAAAACGTAATTGATAAAGTGAGTACTAGCTTCTTTAAGAAATACGATAATAATCTTTATAAAATCACGTTCCATTTAATGTTTCAATTTATTCTTAACCACCTCAATTAATTCAGATGGAAAATCATCTTACGCAATGTAATTTTCCACGGCCCCGCAGTAATGTTTCCGACAATGACACAGGTTAGGAGAATGCAAGTCCCTGGCCCCGCTTTGTCAGCTCCTTTACTCGTTAGAGGATCCCTGCTAGGCCAAGTATCTAACATAAGCAAACAACCGCGTTTCATTCTAATGTAATTAATGTCGCGTTCTTTTGACGCTGGTGGGCATGCTTAGCGCTGTAAGCGAGTGAAATGCGAAATAAGAGCGAAATAAGTAGTTCTGCTGACACAATTTTCAGGTATTAATATGCGCGCGTTCATTCGTCAGGGTAGACATTTTTACCTAATTTCTACGCGACGTTGAACTCGAAAGAAACTCGACCACTTATTCAAGAAGAATTCGATCTACCCGATATCTTTATGAATCATTTCCATTGCAGTTAAAAATTTCATACAACGCACATTCTAATGTTCAAAAATGTTAATGTAAATACTAAATTGGCTTAAATTCTTTTATACTCGTTATTAGACTGCGGATCTCTATGCAAAATCAAAATTTCTTACCCGAATTGCAACAAACTAGAGTGAAATACTTATTTATTAAATTTATAAACTATGAATTATATATTTAATAAATTATAAATTATAAATTAATTATAAATTTCGTTCCATTATAAATCATCATCATGATAAATTAATTATAAATTTATTATCTTCCCTATTACGTTTAGTAGGTCGAAAATAATACGCTATAAGAGTATGTTCAAGTTTTCTCCTTTCCTTTTCTTTTAAATTACACCTACTCATCATTTATAATTGACAATGAAAGGCACTTTCACAAAAACGTTCGTACAGAAAGTGACTGCAAAATATCCCGAATGCATTGAAAGGTTCCCATGCAATCCTCCGAAGTTCAGCGAACGTGAAATAAGAAAATCGATCTTCTAAAGTGATCTGGCCTATCAGGGGGACAATTTCACGGCCATCACACTTCGAATAAACTCCCCTAAAGACTAGTCTTGATCTCGCATTTTCATTCACGCGATATGATGATAGGTCGAAACGTAGAACCACCATTATCATATGAACATCCGTTAGAACGTCCTATTATGTGAAAGTCACTTGAATGTTCCATTACGTGAACCGTGTATTTCCTATTACAATGCTGTATCTAAATGTTATAATTCCTTGAAAGGTGCTGAGGTGATTTCTGAGGTCATCCGAAGCAATATTTTCCTTTACGAAAATGTTCTCCGCGGCTTCGTTTAGGAGTTATTAATGAAAAACACGACTTTGGCATTGGCCGACCTGGCTCCGCCCACCGCGCTCTGATTGGTCGGTGTTTTTCGTTAATATCTTCTTAACGGAGCCCCGGAGAACATTCTCGCAACGGAGAAAGTTGTTTCGAATGACCTCGGGAATAATTTTCAAGTAGGTGCAAGCAAACGGAGGTGCAAGCAAACAGTCCAGTCAACGAAAAGTTGTAGCATTAGCTTATGAGCATTCATTGATTGGATTAAAAACTGATTTGTGTATTTGTTATTTTAAGTAAAGCAGTTTAGGATGACAGTAATTGGATCTTTCATCCTACTCTATCGACTTATTAGGGCACTGTTTGCCTTTCGCCGCAGTCTTCTTCTCCTTCAGCTTGACCGTCGCGTATTTCCGGCTTTCCGGCGACGAAAAAGGAGGAAACCAGTCTCGCCGGCGTGAATGCATCCATCTCTCGATCGTATCTAACCGGTGTCGATGCTTTGAAAGAGCGAATGGAACGAGAACACCGGACCGTGCAGCACGCTTTTCAAAAGTCTATTTCTCCATTTATACAGATCCGTTTTAATCATTCCCGGTGATATCTGTTACTGGTGTTGGAGACAGTGGCGATTCATTTGGTGGTCGACGGAAAGCATGCAAATTCATGAGAATGCGAGAATTTTCATATTATTTCCCAAACTATTGCTCAGTGGAAAAAATATTTCTATTATTATTATTATTATTATTATTATTATTATTAAACGCACAATGGCAGTAGACTAGTATGCAATAATTGGCGACTGTCCATTAATTTCTGCGAACGTTACGTCGTGAGAAATAATTGTTTACGAATTCGTCTTTCCATTTAAGTTACAGTTCAATTCGAAGTAACTCAATCAAATCAGCTTGCGATACGCGAGACGAATAGATTTCCTCGTTAAGTCAGCCGCAGTAACTACATTAAATAGGGTAGAAGTTATAACAGCAAAGACTTCGCGAAAGTTCCTGGCTTACGGTTTCAAAATCCCTGTCGGGAGCACCGGAGCTTTCTGGAATGTGCCAGATGCAGCAACATAAATTTCGAAAGGAGCGTAGCGCGGCGAATAGAAATTTTCCTGCGTTCGATGTTCTTACGCCGAGTTTTTCGAATTGCTGCAACCAAACCACAGTAACTATAGTACTGTATCATTTGTATCAAAAAATTCTATTAACCATCTAATTTCCTTTCCACGAAATATTTTACTGTACTAGATTACAGTAATCGAGAACTTGGCTGCTCTTTACTTTACTGGTCTCAGAATTTGTGCCTTTCTCCTATAAATTATGATGTATTTGGTATGTAATCCAGTAGAATTAAACCAGGAGAACCTAGGAATCGAAGTTTCGCTCCTGTAGGATCAATGGTTTACGAGTTATGCTTGCTTAAATTTGAGCAATCTGACAGGCCCTCTCTTACCTGTCAAAAATGCTCAACTTTAGACAAGCATAACTCCTGAACCATTGATCCTACAGGATCGAAACTTCTGGAATACATTCAGTAAGGCTCCAGAAAGGCACAAATGCTGAGTCCGGTGAAGTAAAGTTTACCCGAGAATTTTTTTTAACAGCTGTTATTTATGTAAACATTCCAAATAAATAAAGTGTTCGTCGTGTGTGGACACTGTGGGCGGAAGAGGGGACGGTAGAGTGGGGAGACAAGTCTTGATCTGGCGATACCGCGCTCAGGCATGGCGGAAAAGAAAATGGCCAGCATTGAGTTTCTCCGAATCGGTAGTTAGGGCGTTTCGCAGTGGTTCTTTCGCACCGTTCCGTTAGCAGGGCAGTAAAATATTCCCTTTTGTACCATTAAGTCCTTTATCCGTTTCACTTAGCTTCTTTGCGAGTGGTATCGTTACGTCGATGACGGGGAAAAAAGGAACGGGACATTACAGGATTGTATCAAAGGGAGCCTCGGAGAATTCTCTCAGCCAGTCAGGGTTGGCGGGTTGGGTAACGTGCCGCGGTCGGAAATGCGAATTCTCTTTACTTCTCCATTGTCCGCCGTGGCTCCGATGGGGGTGTATTTGCTTTTCGGAGAAAGTAAACTCCCGGAGCTTTTCATACACGCGCGACTCGCAGCGCTAACTCAATTTTACTGGAACGACGCCAACGTGTGCGCATAGGGAGGACGGTTATTTGCCTTCCTATATGGCTCCACGCGGTGCCGTATGCCCGCGCCGTACCCCGCCGTCTTTCATGTAAAATATTGGCAAAGTTTGGGAATGTCTGTCTTGAATGGAATGCTTGTCGATAGTTAAAATAATATCGTTTCGCCCGGAGAATTGTCGAGGGGGATTTGACAAATATTTTCCGTTGACTCCGCCTTCGCATCCAGAACAATACTCTTCTCGCAGAAGGAAGATTTCGTTGCGATTCGATCGGTTCCAGCGACAACACCCTTCGCGATTGTATAGCAAGCGCTGCTTTGCTAAACTGTATCGAAGTTTGGATCCTGTAAGATCAATGGTTCAGGAATTATGCTTGCTTAAAGTTGAGCATTTTTCAGTGTTTTTGACAGGTACGGGCGCCGCCATATTGGTTTGCAGTGTCGCACGCCGCTTACCGCGCAGAGCCGCTAGGTGGTAGCACAAGCTTGCGGTTATGTCGATAATGAATTAATTACCACAAACAAATATGGCGGTGCCCTTACCTGTCAAAAACACTGCAAATTGCTCAACTTCAAGCAAGCATAAGTCCTGAACCATTGATCCTGCAGCATCGAAACTTCGATCTGCAGCAAATACATACCAAATACATCATAATTTATAGGAGAGAGGCATACATTCTGAGTCCGGTAAATGGGTTCCAATTTGGCATAACTTACTCTACTTGTGTGCAAAGTTCCATAATTTTTTTAACTCATGGGTTCAATAACTATAAGTCTACTAATTGAAAAGAAATCTGATAAATTATCGAGTAATTAATTTTTCATACCGTCAACCGTGTCTGTTCTTACGTCGTCAAAAAGCAGATTCTCAAACCGATCGGAGAATCGATTATCGAAGGCAGACTGTTTGAAGGGCACTTCCGGACCAAATCGTCCGAAACATACACATGATTTTCACGATTCTCCCATTGGAACCAATACACCGTACGATGAGAAAAGTTTTTTGGCTTTATTACGCTGTAAACCTTGGATATAAAAAAAAAAACGCTCGATTTAACTTTTATTAACTTCCGTGGTTGATACGGAGCACTCACTGCGCCGCTGTGAAACTGAAACGTTTCGACTACTGCCGGGGTTTATATTTTCCAAAATTTTGATATTCCAGGTGAAAAAACGTACCCCTTTATATACGGAGTTAAGTGGAATTTTTTCGCTATGTTTAGGTTTATACTTCGAAAACAAATATACAGAACAAATATTTCCGCAAGACAACCATGCCGAGGTATGGAGTGAACGTGAACGGCCAGAAAAATGAATTTCTATGGTAACGCAATAAAAGGACATTCGATTGTTTATTTAGAAATAGGACATGTTTGTCTCACGTGGTGTTTAAACTATCTTTTGCCCGCCACTGTAGCTCGAATATCAAATCTTTTATTTCGTCCATAAACATTGCCTGCTGCAGAAGTGTAGAGTACTGAACGGTCCTCCCATTTTTATTTTATCATCCCCGTTTCTTCAGCGTCATGTGTTACGCACCGCAACCGTGTTCCAAAAGCGATGTAAAATGTAAGAAAGGATACGCTCTTAAACGAGGTTTGAAAGACGCCTCCGCAATGCGATATTCCGGCAAGGTGAACCCATTGTATAGTCATGAAATCTACGGTTTGCTATTCGAAACACGTGCGGGCGAAGCGAGTAACGTCGCCAGTGCACACAAGTTTTATAATACGACTGTATTTATAGCACGAACAAACTTATCTAGATGGATTGATCGAATCTAGTTATTGAGTATAGTTTCTAAGATATCCGAGTTCAAAGTTCACCAATTGTGAAAAAGAAATTTTTGCCTTATTTGATTAGCTAACTCTTGCATGGTAAAATGTAATGTTGTTGTGGGATTATTTTCATCAGATTGCAGTTATTAACAAAAAAGAAATAAATGTAAACCGTCTGCGTCTTGTAATGAATAGAGAGACTTTTAACTTGCAATAAAAGTCCGCAGTCTACCAACCATTTATGAAAAAAACAGTGGCTCGTTATTTCAGGAACTCGTTCGCCATCTTTCAGTTTGTTTTTTCAATTATCAACCACTTTGTTTTTTATTAGCTGGTTGTTATGTCCCATTTGTATTTAAAGCGTATAGTTTATTTTTATTTTCAGTTTCAATGTACCTTTTAATAGTCTCCCTCCTTTATCTCTCGTTTGTAGCTCTTTGATAATGATATTATCTTTTCTTTCTCTCTTCCTCTTCTGTTTCTCCCGACTTCCTTCAATACTTTAATTGTTTTCCGTAACTTTTTCTTCGTTCTACTCGTCTCACCCTGCTCGCTTCTACGTTTTCTTTTAAGCTTGACATTTCTTTTACTGGATCTGCTAGGTCTGTACTTCCCTGTCTTATTTCTGTCGAGTTGTTCTTCATATTCCTTATCTCTCTTGACATCCAATTCACCAAGTCGCTTAATATTGTTATAATATTATACGAGTCCTGTCTTTCGACTTTGACTTATTGTTTTTCACATATTATTTCCGTAATTCTACAAAAATGAGGAAGCTTTTTTGAGGGTAAAAAGTTGAAAAAAATCAGCGACTACAGTGCAATAGTTTATTTATATGACAATTAGTCCAGCAGACCTGATTTTCGTAAATATGAACATGAGTGGAATACAACGACTGGAGGTGGAGTGAGCGACAAGCTGGGGTGGAGGGGGTAAATCCACTCACTGTCTTTCGCTAGTTCGATCGTGGTAACGAAGTTTTCAGAGACAACACCGAGTCTGATATCTAACGAGTTCATTCCACTTCGGTGCCGCGGCAAGAACTGCAAACGGAGATCTCTATCCGCTGGCCTTTCTCAGCCGGCCATACTTCCATTTCTTACTCCACTTTATCGAATCGTTCGTAAAATGCGGATGGATCTCCTTATAAAGGATATTTCACCTAACTTGACCACCTTAAACACCTCGCTTATTTTTTATGATAGTGAATTATCTCATTTGAAGAGATTACAAAAAAGTAATCAACTTTTTTATCTGGGCCTGTAACGATAATTTAAAAAATTCGTTTTATAGATTTCTGTATTTTTTAAAATTTTCTATAATTCCTACCAATTGCAATCGTAATAAATTTTTGTTTACTTATTCTCTATCGAACTAGCCGGTCTAACATCTGAAAAAAATTCAAGTCCTTTGGAGCAATTTCTAAAAAGTTATGCGATTTTTAAGGGTGTCCACTTAATATTGCCGGTGACTGTACTTTGAAAAATGTTTTCCCATACCCTCCAGTTGAGATATTGTAAAAATGTTTGACCCCCAACCACGAGTGCTGTTTTCACCCCTACAACGTGGATACACCGACCCTCGCAGGTCTCCTCTTTCCTTAGATCTAGATCGTTTTACAGACGGTTACTCCGCGAGTAGACATGCTACTACGGCATGCAAGAGAGGCAGGGGTGCATAAAACACGCAACGATCCTTGGTGTTCTTACCTCGGACTCGGGGGACTGTACGATCAGGGACGTTCTCGGCGGTTTCTCCGGCGGCACCTTCTTCAGCGTGCCGGTGAAGCTGACAGAGGCGACGGCGGCCGGTGCCGGGACGCCCTCGTGGCCGTCGATTTGACATTGAAGCCGATGGAACTGCGAGAACGAAGTGCGCGATGTGTCGGCTCGCTCGAATTGCGGGAGACACGGCAGTGGCATTTGTGACATGTTCGGTATCTGAATAGAATTCGGGTCGCCGGTATCGTGTTGAAGCCTGGGCGACAGCTTCTCGCGGACAGATGATTGGCAGGATTGATGATTAGAGTTCTGCGAGTAGGAAGCAGTCAATAATGTTTGATGATGACTGTGCGATGGGTGCTGGCTCTGCGTCGGGCCAGTCTTATCGGATTGCTCCTGATGGTTAGCCAGGGAGTTCGATTGAATCGAATGTATCTCGTTCCCCATCGGATACTGTTGAAAGTCCGTAGACCTTTGTAGTTTGTCGCACAACTGGTTCTGCGCCTGTAGACTGTGCAGCCGCGCCTGTAGATCGCTTTGCTGGTGCTGGAACTGCGCTACCTTGTCGAGAATTTGATTCTGATTCTGAAGGCAGTGCAGTTTCGCCTGCAGGTCGCTCTGTTGCCGCTCGAACTGGCTCAACTTTTCGGAAATTAGATCGAGATTATGCTGGTTCTGCATCTGTTGCTGTTGCGTTTGCAGAGAGTCCGGTTTCTCGTTCTGCGTGTCGAGTTGCGATTGAAGATTATCCGTCTGGCTCTTGCTGTGGGTCAACAGATTGCCGGAGGCGTTGTAACTCTTGCGGTGGCTGTGTATTATGTGATCCACTTGATCGATCGGTTTACTCAGGGTCGGCTCACCGAAATCCGTCACCACCGTTAGCACCGTTTTAGTGTCCAACTTCGCCTCGCTGAGGGCTGGATACTGATGGCATATGTTCGGGCTAGCCCTCTGCGACGAGACGCTGCTCACGGATGGGCCTAGATTTGCCACGGAGCCGCTGATAGGCTGATCATCGAACTCCTTCCTAGACAATTCCATGTGCTTCGTCAAATCGGCGCTCACGTGACGAAGATGACGACGCTGCTCCATGATCGTGCTTTGGCTAATGTTCGGGAGCGGTTGGAAAGCTGACTGGGTCATTCTCGTGTCCTTGCGATCCTCTATCGGGTGCAGCGGTCTAGAATCTCGTCTCTCCTCCGACTGGTTGCGAGAACGCGGGCTGATTGACATCAGTTGATTCTGGATGATGTTCTTCTCGTGTTCCTGCCGCTGCCTCTGCTCCGCCCATATCGCCAGCTCCTGTCTAGTCTTCTCGAAGTTCTGATTGACGAAAGACGGACTCTTCTGGCTGGCACGGTCCACGGACGCCTCACGGATCGGCATGAACGGCATCGGTGATCTCCTCACGTCCTCGATCCTCTTGCCCTCTATGGTCATCGGCGAGCGACGGTGCTCATCGAAGTAATCGGATCGCCTGTTTTCTTGCGGCATCGCCACTCTTTGATTAGGGCTCACGTTACCCCATTCGGACTTTCTGTCAGCCCCCATGCTCTTCCTATTCTCCTGTCTCGCATCAAAAGCCATCGGTGATACTCTTAAGCTCGTATCCAATCGCCTTTGATCAGGCGGGTACACTTGATTGGCTTCGATTCGTTTCGGATCGACCATAGTCCCGGCTTTCCTTCCCGGCAGCAATATCTCCTGGCCCGTGTCGCCGGGGAACGTGAACGTAATTGTGTCGTTGCGACGCTGGAAGCTCGACGTTACATCCACGGAAATGGATTTCCTGTGCTCGGACCTGCCGACGTACAGACTACAGTCCGCGGCTGCGGCTTCGCATAATTTCTCCCGTCCGGGCGGATCGCCGTTCGCGTCGACGTACAACCCGTCCTGTCTGGTTCGCGGCGTTTTGTTCAGTGTCGTCAGGTATCTTCGGTCCTGACCGTCCTGGATCATCTGCGCGCTCTGCACGATGATCGCGCCGTCGCTGCGATGGATCTGCTCCTGTTGGGGATTCTGACCGTGATCGTACTTGGGCTTCTGCATCCCGGCCACATCGACGCTCGCCGACTTCCTGTGGCCGATGTCGTGGGTGATCTTCGAGTTGCCTCGCGGCGGCACCATGGGTTTCGGGCCACGATTAGGTCGCTCGGTCGTGGTGATCGCGATCCCGTGAGCCACGTTCTGAGCGATTGGCTGGATGATCGGCTGGGTCTGATACTGGCCCAGCTCCTGGGAGAATCGTTGCGGGTTCGGCGACTGCTGGCCGAACTGCTGACTAGGATAGATACCCGCGTGAGTCGCGTATGGGATGACGTTCATCACCGTTTGAGGATACTGACTGTACGAGTACTGAGGTTGAGTGCCGAACTGGTAGCTCGGTGGCTGCGGCACCACCACCCCAGAGTAATAGGGTGGCTGGGGGCTAGCCGACTGTGACGGTATCTGCGAACTATGCTGTACAGTCACGTACTGACCTTGACCAGTGAACACTGGATTCGTAGCACCCCCTTGGTACAAAGCAGGGTCTCTGTAAGTGACGTCTCTAGTCACGTAGCCGGCTCTCTCGGCGTACTGCGCTTGCTGCGAGTATATCTGCGGCCTGACCTCGAACTGACTTCGTATTTGCGTGTACTGTGTCTGGTCGTAGTCGGGCATGAATTGCGGTTGCGCCTGTACAGGCAGAGTTTGCGTGCTCGTTTGGGAAACGTGTTGTGTCCTCTCCATCGACGGCTTCTCCTGACTGTACTGTTGAGGGGGCAGCTGTCCAGTCGGCGGATGCCTGTCTTCAGGGACACCGACCACCGACTGCTTTCTACCCGGGTATTGTCCGGTCTGCTGGCTCTGTTGCTGCTTCTGCTCGTGGTTCTGTCCCGTCGGCGGCTTCTGCTCGGACTTGTCCTGCGGGAATCTCTCATATTCGATCGTTCGGTTCTCGAAGCCGTTCGACAAATCTTGCTTGGCACTATCGGCGGGTGGCTCGGCACGGCCGTTCTGACACGTTGTCTGCTGGTTCTCCATGGTTTGCCCGGCTTGCGTCTGCTCTTGGTTCTCGTTCACACCACCCGACCCGGACTGCGACATGCTGGCGGCCCCCACCGACGGTCGTCCGCCGATGTAGCCGAGAATTCGCCCCAATCCGCACACCGTGACGACTTATCCAGCAACTCTCCGTTCGAAATCTAGGTCCTCGCTCGAACGCAATCGCTCGGGATCGCGTCTTCACGCCTCGTGGAGTCCGCTATGTCGGTGCAAGGCATGTAAGCATCGATTGCTATGTCCCTTGACCCACGTCGGACGTTCTTCTTCGCTCTTCACAATTTCTCTCGTTCCCAAAATTTCAAGTAGCTATCGATCTCTTCGTTGTGTCCCGTCGCACAGGTAGCTACGATTAGATGTCCTGATCAGTTTCGTCTGACATCCTTCGACCAGCCTGCCAGGTAGACTATCGCGTTTCTAGACGTATGTTAGAGGTGCAATCTGTTTGATTATGTTCTTTGATTTATTTCGTTTCTCTTCCGTAAATCTACATCGGGGAATTGGCGACTGTATAAGCTTTGCTTGGCTATAATACTGTTTTTATTTCGTGCTTTTCTTGCCCCGGTACGACACGAACTACATGGCGGGGAGGAAGCTCGCTTCAACCTTTTTACCTCCTGTTCGTAAACACGTCGATACGGTTCGTTTGTGAGCGAAGTTTCGTTTGTAATTCCAGTTTCTTGTCTTGCTCAGCTCGCTTCTCCGAATGGGATTGAAACGGATCCCGTCGATTTTTCCTTAAAGTTATTGACCCCTCACTTCGTTTGGGGCTCGACCCGACTTTAGAATATACCCCTTCGCCGAGACAATAAATTCGTGTAAATTCTTCGAAACGTTACAAAAACTCGTCGTCGACTCGCCTTTGATTTTTGAGCATTTTTGATTACATTCGATTGTTCCCGTCGGAACGTTCAACAGCTTCCGGCGCGCGTTTCGTTGATTTCGTGGAGGATGCGTCGGTCGGTTTGGTTGAATTGAAAGACAACATTTGATTATCCTTTAGAATTCGTTGGTACGTTCAGTCACATTTATTCATTGTATAATAGAGCTGTACACCTTGCTGAACGGTTGCAATGGATCTGTAAAAGAAAAGGACAATAGCCACCCTACAGTCATTCTCAACATTACATTTCATTCATGACATTCGGTGCGGTGTCGTGCTGTAAAATCGTTTTCGTCCTCGTGTCCGCTACAGGAGAGTAATCTTTTCCACCTGAACCGTTGCAGCACTGACGATAGAATGCGCAACATATTTTGCTAGCCACTACTGTGCAGCGTTATTAACAATTCTGAACGAACTGAAGGTAATTGTTGACAAATGAAAGATTAACAGAAGAACCACGCATCAGCAAATTACCCAGGAGTCAAAATTTGAACCAGAGGATCGTCTTCGCAGATCAAGATAATTTGAAGGTCAAGTCACAGTAAATATATTTAGTTAATTAAAGAACCTACAGCATACTGACCGCTTGATACCATTCAAATTACACACAAAACATTTTGTGCTTTGTCAGAAGTACAGAAGATATTTTGGGAGACACACTTAACTGAGACACCCTGTATATCTCTAGTAGCAATTATTGATGGCATTTCGATGGGCCTCTGCTGCAGTATTGATTGCCCAACAGGTACGAGTCTTCATCGTGTGTATAATATTACGTGGCAACAGATTGTTTATCACAACTTTAAAAAATCGAAGGTGTAATATATTTTCCATCGCGGAAACTATATATTATATCTCGGAAACTATGTGTCTGAAACTGTATATCTGAATAACTCCAGCTTATTCGAGAATTTCCGTAAACGGGGAACAACATCGAAAAGATTCGTTAATGGCGAAAGCAGTGTCTTGTAGACAGTTCGGGGTACGCGGACAATCCGCGTTTCAACTTATCGTAGAACGACAGGTCGAAACAAAGCGCGCGCGCGCGCGCGCGTTCGGTGCTTCGGAGGCGATCTGTTTTACTCTCTGGGGTGCGAATTGTTTTCGTGATTTCCCAGGCGTCTCGTGATCACTTCAGTTTCTGGGAACAGAGCCATCTTTCATTGCCGGAAAGTTGCTCCGCGGCGGCGGCAGCGGCGACGGTGAGAGCACAGGAGAGACGGCGCAAAATTTCCACGTCATCCCGCGGAAAACCGTATATTATCAGAATCATTCATTTCCCCGGTTTCTTTTATAATTTCTCCGCGGTATTCGACCGGCAAGAAACCGATACGCCCCGGTGTGCGCTTTTTTTGCCCGGTTGGAAAACAGTGCCTTCTGAGTTATATTCGGTCGGAAGGCGCCGGTGTTCTATTCGCGATGTGCTTCCGAAGAAATACCTATTTCCGGTAAGAATGGAATGGAAAATGCTGATCACTTCTGTGTAGTATACGGACACAGGATCTTCCTGGAAATTCGTGTTTTCAGGGGACGATATACACCAGGGCAGAAACGAATCGAGGTGATATACGAGTCGCGCAGATGTGCATACCATTTCTATGTAATCACTAGACTGCGGATTTTATCACCAAAAATGGGAAAGCACTATTTAAAGCAGTGGACATAGTAAAAAGATGCGAGACATCGGTGCATTGGTTTCAGCTTAATCAGATAATTAACAGAAGAAAGGAAACATTTTTTGTTTTGCATAAAGATCCGCAGTTTAGTAATTACGATTATTATTTATTTATTTTACGATTATTGAAATTTTAAGGACACGTTTGGAGGAGATAATTATTCATTTTACAGTAGGATCCGAATTAATCAAAATTGTATGTAGCACTGTAACTGGGTAATTGTTCGGTTAAAATTCATTCGTTTTTGTATATGTAAATTTACTGTCACATGAAAAATATATACGTCTTCTTAAACAATTTTTTGATCGCGTTATACGGGAGTTGACTGTATAAACAATTTTCGGAAACCGTCGCTAGTTATTGAGAACAATTGGTCAATTTAATTCTATTGTCTTTATTTGAAGGTTTAAATCAGACAACAATATGTGTCCTTAAAGATCCGTTGTTTAGCAATAAATCCAGCACACTGACGTAACAGATGTACGATATATTATGTTAAGGATAGAACTTTGGAATCTGCGACATCACATATCAGGAAATAGGAAGCATGCACGGTATTGCCCGCAGAGATCTGTGGTACCTTGGCCTTGGTGGCTAGACCAGCAGATCAATCAATTATTTACCCGTCTAGTACTCCCAAAACACATACGCAACCCAATGGGAATCCGTCACCGTCTTTGAGTTTGAGTGAGGTGCGTGCAACCTACTCGATCGAGCTTTGACCGAGACTGAGGAGGTGTGCGTTCAATCAGCTCACAAAGGGATTGTCTCGTTTCGCAATTATGGAGGCGAGAATTAAACATCTTTAGCCCCCTATCAGCCCCATACGGAGATTGGTATATAACACTGTGACTGTGTGTGGTAAACCTAGCAACCTCGACAATTCCATTAAATCAAAGTAACTTATTCGGTAAAATTATAAGCTGTACGATATCGAGAACTCTTTCAACCTTCTTGGTACACTGACATGTTTTTAGGTTGTGTGATAAGTCCGTTCACATTTTAGATACGATAATATTTCTCGAACAGTTACAGATTAGTGGGGATAACATTTTTACAGTAACGGTATAGACCTTTGCTACAATTACGGAAATAATCGAACAATCGACCGATTACGGAGTGAAAATATTTCTAGAAAATATTGTTTTGTTATCCTGGACTCATTAAAATTATTCAGCAAAGAATAAAACAGTTAACAATAATACAACAATATCCTTCAACTCTTCTAACGTATTTTCTACTTTTTATTTGTATTTATGCAAATACCAAGAAAATGAGAATTGCAAACAAACAACAACCTATCATAATTACTTGACAAGCAGAAACAAGATACTCTGTCTACAAAATCAGCCATCGGAACGCTAACCAATTAACCTTTCCCATTACTTTAAACCAACACTTCCGCGCAATCAACAGTACCGACCGCGTCACTAATTTAACGATTCGTCATTAGCCGCCTATTGTTCATTGCATCATTCTGCTGTGCTCTAACTGCGTTAGGTTAGAGGGCCATGATATTGTTAGAGTAACGAAATCTTAGAAGATGGAAGTGGCTTATATATCCCTGACTTCTTAAAGTGAAATTCTATTAATTATTTATTAAATGACCCATGTTGGAAAACTATTTGTACAGGGTTGGAAGTGTACCTCTCATTAAAAATTGAATGGAACGATTAAAAAATGTCGTGCATCTGTCGCGTTCTTTGAACTTCAAAATGAAACTCGAGGACATTCTAGAAGGACATTCCCTTTACACTTATATGTACACTTTACGATATACATCCTGTATGTCGGAGCAAATCATTTGTCAGTCGCAGAAGTCGCAAGGTACATCTCGCGATGAAAGTGAATAAGCCCGGTGCTCCGACAGACAGTCCAGTCCGACAATCCCTGTTGTCGGATTCTAGTGAATCTTCCGAGGGAAGGTTCCCATTTTCTGAAAATTGTACTCGATTCGCTCCCCGAAACTGAATAAAAGAAATCAGGCTCCGATAGAATCTACGTAAGACCGTGAACGCGCGCATGTGAGGGTCATTTCGATCGAACGTAGTCATGGGGTAAATACCCTCGAGAAGGACGTTAAGAGTAGCTCGAAAACATGGAGTTAGGACGATGCCGGGAGTAGGAGGACTACTCTATTTTCGCCGGGGTATTTTTCCCGATTCTGACTCGACCGGGCAATCCATCTCCGTTCAAGTTGACGAGAATCCGCCGCGGAGAACATTCGCCGTCAGCAAAGACAATTCTCGTAAACCAAACGACGATCCGATGCTATCGCAATGGGGCCGGCGGCCGTCGGCCGTCGGAGAATATTAGCTCGTTATTCCGTTAGAAGGTGTGCTAACGATGGCATTTTCAAAGTCATTCGGGGAAAGACGATCTAGGTTAGTTAATGGAGTATCGAGCGTGATGTTCCCGCGGAGTCGAGATTTTGCTTCTAATTAAACTGGCTGTGACCCAGGCCCGGGCAACTTCTTCTCCGCTGTTACTTCACGACCCCCACTACCAGTGCACCGGTTCCGCCATTAGTCTTTCCCGCGACTGCGGGGAGACGGCGTCCTATATATACAATCCTAATATTCCTAATCTGTCTAACTTCATCCTACAACTCCTTCATTAATCCTACACTCCACAGGAGTCTGGTGGGGAGGACCCAGAAGTAGGCAGAGAAGTCGTTTGCGGTTCTAGTCTAGTCAACGAAAAGATGTAGAAGGAAATGGAAGGAACACAATTTTTAACTTTGGGTCTTTGTTTGGACTAGTTAGGAATTCATTTAATCTAGCAAATAATTTAATCTAGATGGTAAAATTAGTTGAACCACCCTGTATATTTTATAGCTGTACAATAAGCGCCAGCAGATACACCGAATTAATAATCGTACTTCGATAAGCATTGCGTTGCTTTCGGAACGGCAACGTTTGCAATCATTGCTGTACAGTAATTAATTTTACCTTTATCCTCGAGTAAAATAATATTAATTGAGTTAATTTTATCTTATAGTATATAACCCATGCTCACACACTTACTCCACGTAATGTAAACTAACCGTGTTTCATTACGGTGAAATAAGTCCCTTTGCGAGTATTCAGAATGTTGAAATAATCATAATGTTGCTCAAACAAGGTAGATAAATGCAATTAACTTAAAGTTGTATTAATTTTGTCTTACGTTGTATTTTCATATTGTATTTATTACATCTCCGTGGTACTTGATGAAAATGTTCAAATAATCTTTATAATAACAATCCTAAAAATTTAGATAATGCTATTGTGTATTCCCAAGGATGTGCCTGCTAAGTATTATAATATTTCGTATATAATTTTAGATAAATTTCATATTTAAATTTAATTTCTGCTATCAAACTACAAAAATTTTTTAAATATATTTTTTAATTCTTTTTTTAGAAATCTATTAACAAAAAGTTTCTTTTACGTTTCTTTTATACAAGTAATTTTACGAAAACAAAAATAGGGTTGTATTACGCATAACATACTCTACGTGTGTGCAAGGTTTCATAATTTTTTGAGTGTACGGGTTCGATAACCTCCCTTGAGAGTGATGCTTATCACCGTGTCGCGAACTTCGCAAAGTATTCTGTAAACCGCTTCGTTATTCCCACCAGCTAGAGGATTCGCCTCTCTCGCAAGTTTAGTGTTCAAACTAAAAGCCTGCGTGTTTCATGAAGCTTTCAGTTCAATCCTGGTATGTCAGCTCCCCGAGAAACATGACGCGTGCGAAATCTTCGATCGTATCAACCGAATGCATGCGATTTGTTCGAGACAGAATCCGAAACCTTTTACATCCAAGAAACGTGTGCAGAATGTTACTGCTCGTGCCTTTCCTTTTTACTTGATATTCCGCAAGTTTAGTATGGATAACTGGAAAAAGTGCTTTGCATGTTGTACATTACCATCGAGAAATATGAGACACAAGATCATACGCGCTGGTGAAATCGTACTACATACGTATTCAGTAACATCGAGGAACAACGTGGTTGAAATACAGTTCCATCTTATTCAAAAATAAGTCCTTGGCATCATTTCAAGCAACATTTTCCTTTGCAGGAATGGCGTCCGCGGCTTCGTTAAGAAGTTATCAACGAAAAAACATGGACCAATCAGAGGCATTGGCATTGGCCAGACTCCGCCTACCGCGCTCTGATTTGTCGGTGTTTTTCGTTAATATCTTCTTAACGGAGCCGCGGACAGCATTTTCACAAAGGAAAATGTTGCTTCAAATGATCTCAGGAACCTCCCATTTTTGGTTGTTTAAGGAATTTTGAAGTGCTCTTTTAAAAAATTTTAGAAAGTCCCGAATTTGTGGTAATGAAAAGTTTAACCACATGTCTTTCTCTTTGAAAATTCTTAACATTCCACGTTGAAAATGTTCTGCATTTAATTAAAATTAAATGTTAATGCACATTTTATTAACTATATGTGTTCCATGTTCGATACTCGTTACTCAGTGTGTTATACACACAGACATTGCAACAATTAGTAATCACATAGATAATTAATTTCTACTAAGCAAATTCTTTCTTGTCGCACAGTGTATGTGAAGTTCCTTGATCGTTTAAAGAATAGAATGCTAAAATATCTCGGATTGGTTCGGAGTGAACAATGGCCTGTTTGAAAGTTAACCAACTCGTTGACAAATCGATAACGGGGGACACAGAAAGCGGCGTGAAAACAATAGAGCAGTCATTCTTTATGCGAGCATTTCTCGTTGTAACACGCACGAAGAAATCCATATCGGATTATCGAGTTGTCATTCCTGCTGCGAGCTCACCGGAAACTGATGATAACGCGGGGGGTCAGGGAATGGATCTCCACCGAATTACACCAATTTCCTCGGGCCTAGGCGCAGCCGTCTGGTTATCGGGGGAGTGCGATCGACTGCCGCGATGCAACGGGATCAATTGAAGTCGGCTTGAAATCCTATTACTTGCCAATACTAGAAAACACGGTGACCCGGTCATTTCAGCATTTATTCCGAGGAATTTCCAATTTTCTCCCTGCATTCCGGACAATAAGACGCCATTCCTATGTATCGGTCACATTGTATACGTTAGCGGTTTCCTGATCGATTATTTTATCTAGGAGGCAGTCGTGATACAATGTGACCTGGAACTTTGGAATTACTTCTTCAATGAATAAATCGTTCCCGATTTTATATTGCATTCTAATGGAAAAACGATTTTCACGTGCATTATACAGGGTGTCCCGAAATGTACTTCCTTGAAGGGGGCGATTCCTCAGGTGATTTGCAGTAACTTTTTCCCTTGCGAGAATGTTCTCCGTCGCCCCGTTAAGGAGTTATTAACGAAAAACACGGACCAGTCAGAGCGCGGTGGGCAGAGTCTGGTCGGCCAATCCCAATGCCTCTGATTGGTCCATGTTTTTCGCTAATAACTCCGAAACAAGGCCGCGGATGACATTTTCGCAAAGGAAAATGATATTTAAAATGACCTCAGGAATCACCTCTGCCAAGGATGTACATTTTTCTAAAAAACTTAATAAATTCTTCTTTAAAGAAACATTTTATAATTATAAACAAATAGATTTGGTATGAATTAGCAGTCGTCTCATTTTCCAATGTATAAGTTCTTCGGTTTCTTATGAAGTAAAATTACATCGTAACAGAATCTTCATGAATTTTATATTTCAGAGGAATCCAGCTCTGAGAAATCCTATTCCGCGCACAGCACATTGACTTCCAGAAGAGTGGCTGTTACTTGAGAATTTCTAAAGATTTTGCGGCAAAAAAATTAGTGAAAGTTGTGCAATGGGTATGTATGATTTCAAACGAGGTACTCGTCTTAAAAAATTCATTAATTCGTTCTTTTCTTGCCCTTTAAAAATATCTTTTTTGCAATTTGTAATCAAATAAATTTTCTGGCAGCAGCTTTTGTTTAATATTTAATATTTAGTTATTGTATTATATTGATTAGAGTTAAGTCATTATTTGCAAAAATTTGACGTTTGCAATGTAGGACACTAACAAACTGTTTACAACAATTTTTTATATGTATAATACAAGGTGGGCTATTTCAAACAGGTCATTTATATCTCCGTTGCTATCAAGAAAAGAAAAAGTGCATCAGATGAAACTTACTTGATTCATGGGGTCTGTTATCTGATGCCATTAATTCTTTTTAGAGGTGGGGGCGGGGTGGTAGAGGAGATATGAAAGTCTTGTCTTTTTAAAATAAAAGTATGTTTTTTCATACAGTGAAAAATGTTTTTGCATGTTATCTTTAGTGTTCGAGTTCTGACGATAAATTTTTGCCTTTAATTCTCTCTGCAAATTGAAATCTAGAGGTGACAAATCTGATGAACGCGTCGGCCAATCATTACTTCCAATCCAGTGATCTCCCGTTGTATCGAAAAATTACCGACACCGGATTATAGGCTGTCGGACCAAGCAAGATTAATCCGATACATTTTTTTCCTATCATCAACAGGAAGCGCGATATTCCGATGACCTGTTTTAAATGCTCCACTGCATACAGCGTGTCCTATTTGAAGCTTCGCACGCAATCATTTTCTACACTACAACTTGTTTAAAAAAATTTGTTTTACAGAAAACTTACTGTGCTTCGGAATTGACATTTTATGGTGGTCTCAAATTTTTTCTAGATAGACGTGCTTCAAAGAAATCAAGGTGATCTTTTTGAACGAACTTCATTGGCCCATAATGTTTTGTTCCTCGAAGGTCATTCAAGATCATTTATTACCTGTTGGAACTTGCCTTCGAACTGTCTACTTTTATATGTATAGGTAAGTGCATAGCCCGAAATGAATTCACTGATCTAAACACTCTCGTTTACCAAGGTAATTTAGTGCTGTTAAAATTTTTACAATGAGCAATAACTTGGCGAATAATTGCGTGCAAAACTTCTTTAAAAATCATACTTACGGCCAATCGGCCAAGGCTACAAAGCGGAACTTTTTCTTCCTGCGCAATGTCCCGTTTTGGTAATTTCAATTACTGCCACCGACACAATTCCGTTTGCCGTAACAACAGCGCTGATGGTTACACTACTCCAACATTCATAACCTCGTGAATATTTTAAGCCGCGTCCACGCTGACGCTACAACATGCAGATTTTAGTTAATGTTGCATGTATTTTGAAAATGCCGCCGCATTTACCGAATAGAAGAAGAGATTCATACATAACACGACATAACTCGAAAACTGTTTGACCGATTAAACCTTTGCACTCAGTTGTCCCCTCTGAGACACCACTAAAAATTGCTGCATCTTTATTCAAAGTATTGTTTAGATTATTGAACGTTCTTCTTGTTTAGTCATAATCAAAAGTCTTTCCTTGAAAAATTCCCATTCCTATAAAATTTCATGGTCTTCCCCTTATCCGATCAACCTCATCTTTTGCAGGAATTATTTTCTTACCCAATGGCACAATTCTAGGGGCGGGGGGCGTGACAAAAATCTCGCAAAAAAATGTCACCAGGTATAGCTAAGTTCCACCCTACTGTACATCCCGAAAGCTGCTTTCTCCAAGAGACTGCTTCGTAAATCGATTTTTCCAAATGTTCCACAGTAGAATGCCGTCCGAAAAACGACATTATCCAGGTCAGCCGCAGCATGATCATGAACGGGGTCGCTGAAGGAGGAAGCTGGCGCACAAACGGGCCACAAATTAACAGCACTGAAATCGAAGGAATTCCCCGAGTCATGGTAACATCGACATCATTATTGTCGGCATTGCGCTCCGCAAGGTCGGTCTCTGGGAAGCTTGGAATTTTCATTCCGTCGTAGATTGCAGGGCAACCTACTGCAACCAACAGCGACCGCATACGCGGCGGGGCTACAGACGTTCACGTGCGAGATGATGCACAGATATTGCCTATCCAGCCGTTCCAAGAGGGCCGTGTTGCGGTCTGCGCAAGAATAGGAGCGAAGAGTAACAACCGTCTCACCAGGTTAACTGGTGGATTCTCAAATCGGGACATTCGGGTACAGCGGAAACGGTTTTTCCATATTCTCTCTCTCTCTCTCTCTCTCTCTCTCTCTCTCTCTTTCTCGCTGGACGACACGCCGCTCGGTATGCTTTCCGCGAACGAAATTTTCTATATCGACGCACGAAAGCAATCGGACTGTAAGTAATTTTCGTCGATCCAGATCAGCCGCAGAACTCCATGTGATAATCGGCGGCATTTGGTTTTACGCCAATTGGATCAGGGATACCCGATTCGCGGATTATACGATTTCAACATGACCGATTCGTTTTTGTAAACGGGCATCGAGTATTAAGGGGGCCGGCGCGGCCATTTGTGTGCGGGCACACATCGCTAAATTCGCATATACGTATATGCAATTATAAGGTTCACGATTTTTCGAAATGACGCTTCAGTATTGCAATGAGTAGTTCAAAAATGGTCAATTATGATTCCTAAAAGTCAGCTACAGGCGGGTACGGTGCCCAAAATGCATTTTTTTACGTTATAGAGGAATAATTTGTAATATTCGGCGGAGAGAAATAACAATTCGGCCTGTCAGAAACAACAATACAGCACCTCGAGCTTTCGAAATTTTGCACTAGTGGCATGACAAACTCGTTCCTCAGTTGGATGGGTGGACGTTACAAATGTTCCTATAGAATACGGTTGATAATGTAGGTCGATATTATATTGTCCATCGATAGTAAGGTGTCCATCGTCCATGCAAATACTATATTTATTGATCGCAAACACT